>WWET01000766.1:310171-321936 GCA_011038615.1 Limnodynastes dumerilii | reverse complement strand
TGTTTATATATGTAAGGGTGATATAAACATGTTATATTGGGCACAGGATGAAAGTGCATGCTGACGCTTGAGGTTCTCCAAGCGCCAGCATGCCCTACACTTTTAAATAATGAAAAAAAAAATGTATTTTTATTTGAGGAGGAGAGGATTTTAAATTATTAATATTTATTAATTTAACTCTGTATCCGGCCTGTAGAGATCTGTTTACTATTGCCATAGAAATAGTAAACAAATCTGTCCAATCTGGTGTCTGTTGAAAAACAATGCAGGACCTTTCACATTGACATCGGTCCCGTGTGAGACCTGGGCAAAACCCTTCTTTTTTTTATTTTGATTTTTTCCGGGTCATTAGACCTGGGTCTACAAAAATGGGACGTTTCACATCACTACCAAATACTTGTTTTTTTGCCAAGACCCGGGTTTTTGTCCATGCGGTCATTCAGACAGCATTTACGCAATCTACGTAAGAAAAACATACGTAGATTACATAAAAAAATAACTACGCATGCGCAGAAGTAAAAATCGCTTAACACCGGATGTGTATATATATGTTATACGTCCGGTACTCTGAATAAGGGCCTGATTTACAGAGGCCACATGATGTCTCGTGTAACAAATATTCTTTTTATTGTGAGAAACGGTATATAATGGATATGTCTTAGAGTATTCAAACAGTTCTATATTCATTTCATACAATAGAATTAATTGCAGAATAAACAAATACAGAAAGCAAGAAAGAACATGTTGTCTGTTTTAGATTACAATGAGCGATACCTTATTTGACTTCTTTAAAGCAGTGTGGAATGAATCATTGACACATGGAGCAGGTGAATGCTACTGCCCCTCCCACTCTGTCTTGCCATGGTGGTGTGTGTGTTCCAGTGGTGGGCACGGTGCGCATGTCTGGAGTGTGACTTAATATATCACGGGGCAAACGGTTTGGTTTAAAGCTTTTTGAAGAATTTGAATGAATGAATGAAGGTCTCCATTGAAATCTTTGCAAATGTGCAGTGTTTTTTCTAAACAGAATTTTATACTCCTATAATGAGAATTGAGTCATCTCTATTAAATGTGTATGTTGAAGCAGGTTATGCTCATGGATTTTCTGCAAATCACAGAGGCAAACTATTATTCTTTCAAAACTGTTCTTTGCTCCTTCATTTTTCCAGTGCTTTGACGCCCATTCCCCGCCTTCTCGCAGGAGCTCTTGCTGGTACGACAGCTGCCATGTTGACCTATCCACTGGATCTTGTTCGTGCACGTATGGCTGTAACACCAAAGGAAATGTGAGTTAACCACTTGTTCCAATTGACTAAAATACTTGTGTAGCAGCATTTTAGCTGGTTAATGCATGTGTACATGTATGTTATTTATAAATATTATTATTAGGTTTTTATGTAGCGCATCAGGTTATATTACGCTTTACAATTGTAACAATCATTATAACATGACTTAGTGGTAATAGACTGATGGAGGGGGGTAATTCTATTCCCCCAATGCTTTTGGGTGTGATGACTGTTTATTTGCATGTAGTTTTGCATTTGTAATATCATTTCTATCATAAGGGTTAATGCCAACATCGTGCCCAAACCCTTTTCTTATTGCATTGCTCAACATTGCGGTAATGTTAAGCTTAAAATTGCTTATTTTGATCCTCACGTTCAGGTGGTGCAAATTACGATACATCTCAATGTAAATAAAAAAAAAAATACAACAACAAAAGTAATTTTAATAAGACAGTAAACTCCCTCTTCTATTAGTGCACTAAAGGCTGAAGCACTGCCATGAATTGCTGGGGCATGCTGGCCTGTGAGTTCTCCAAACTCCAGAGTGCCCAAAAACAAAGCACAAAAAAATCTTAATACTAACTAAATCTTTATCTGTAAGGTCCATTCTTGTAAACTTTTAATCCAAAAAAACTGGATAGCAAAGTAGTAGTAAATAGGGAAGACCAATGTTAAAAAGTAGGTTGAGGAATGCTGTAAGCTTTTCTGAAGAGGTAAGTTGTAAGAGAGAGCTTGAAAGTTTGGAGAGTAGAGGATGGTCTTAAAGGTGAGAGGAGGTTTTCCAGAGAGTGGGTGCAACCTAGTCCTGCAACTGAGGATCAGAGCATTTGTTTAGTTTTAAGCGAAGAGTTGTGTATCCTGTGAAGAAAAATATATATGAGTGAGATCATGTATGCGGGTGCAATGTCATTAATGGCTTTGTAGGTTAGCAAAAGGATTTTGTATTTGATTCAGTAAAATGCAGGCAACGAATGTACTGACAAAGAGAAGCAGCTCTAGAAGAACTTTTTGCAAGGAAAATCAGTCTAGCTGCTGCATGCAATATAGACTATAGAGGGTATATTTTTAATGTGGAGGCATTGCAATAATTGATGCGTGGGGTTTAATGCATTGAATGAGCGTTTTTGCAGCGTCTTGTCTAAGATATTGTTGTATATTGGAAGTGTTTTTTAGATGTATATAACGGGATTTAGAAACAGATTGTATGTGGGGAACAAAGTAAAGTTCAAAGACAAGGGTAACACCTAGAAAGCAAACATTATAAGTAGAGAATATTTCAGTGTTGGCAAGGTATAGGTAATATAAGTCACTGATGTAGACATCTAAATTTAAGCTTCTATGAAGGCCAAGTGAGGTTACACTTAAATGCCATACATTGCTGGTATAGATGTTTACTACTTTGTATAAAACTTTGTATAAAGTTCTTGTTTGTTAAATTTCAGTGCGTGGACTAAATAAATCACTTTTGCAGGTGTTGTCCAAACTAGCTTTTGCAGCTTGGCCACTCAAGACAGCTAACTTGATCACTAATGTAGTAAGCAATACATGATGTTATTTAATTACTTGATAACTTATGAAATCTGTAGCTTCAATTGTTTCTGTGTTATGCCCCACACACACACGATCAATAGCATTACTAGATCACCCCTATGGCTCTCCTTCCATACAACACCTAAGTAATGTTTTCTGTAACGTTACTAGTAAATCATAATTACGATAATTCAATGTAATGGCAGTAGTAATGACCTAAAGTAGAAAAATAGAAATCACCCCCAGCCATAATAGCAGCCCTCTTATATGTCTTTAGCCATCACTGCAACCCCCTTTTTCTTCCAGACATCCTGTCCGCTCCCTTGTGTGTCCCCAACCATCATTGTAGCTCCCCCTTGTTTGTCCTAGCCATCACTGTATGTTTCCTGCTTGCTTCAATTCACTTACTTATGCTCTGTTGGTGTTCCGGACCCTGAATATCTTTTCTTCTTTTTCATGTACTGCTATAATAATAATATAATAAGATAATGATGTAATCCACCGAGGCTCTCGGCTCACTGAATGATGCTGACTTAACCTTCGGGTCACACCAGTATCACTCATATGGGAGGGAGATGCTGCAGAGGAGCTTTGTTATTAATGCCTTGAGCTATCCAGGTACTGTGCCGAGGCTGCATTCCTCTGCCATGCGGGGTGCCACACAGCTGCACTGCTTAAACTTTTTTCATATCATTTTTACATAATTCACCAAATAGGGTGTCAGAGTGGAGGCTCCGTCGCCCTTTTTCAGATTGACAATCGGTGCAATCCACACCCCCAGTGACGCTACTGCACACGGTTTAACACATCCCATGAAAGTACCCCATATGATTGCCATGTCACGACAATTGGACCACATGTATAGGGCATAACATCACATCAGGTGTGCTGCACATCTGATTTGTATATTATGTCATATAAGTGTTGTCTCGTCAGAGCATGTTTTTAGGTCTTATGGGGTAGTGTGTCCATTCCCCGAACTGGAACTGGGATCAGAGCAAAGAAAAACTGCTCAAGTATTGCTTTCTATAAAAAGATGATGTAGCTAGAATATATGTCTCTGCTTGGTGGCATTGTATTTAAATGAGAACAGGAGCACGCAGTCTGATATCTGGAACAGAAAGGACAATAGTCATTGAAAGAGACTGATTATTTTATTGTGCAGGCTTTCTGTATAGTACTTTTTAGTTTTTTTTTTTTTATAAAACAAAACAGAAAAAAGCATTCCTTTTTACTAAATGCCTGCATGATTTTATGTTCATCGTTGCATTAGTAAACTTGATTCCTTGATTTTGTAAATTAAAGTAACTTTGTTTCCACTACTGTGGTAAAGGTAGGTAGATGCTTTGTGTATGCCTGCTAATGAAAGACGATCCTTTCTGTATTGCAGGTACAGTAACATCATCCATGTCTTCATTCGTATGTCCCGAGAAGAAGGATTGAAGACACTGTACCGCGGCTTTACACCCACAATTCTTGGAGTCATTCCCTATGCAGGGATCAGCTTCTTCACTTATGAGACACTAAAAAAATTACATGCGGGTAAGTTGTGTCATGGAATATTGCGCAATACTAATGTATAATAACGCCACTGGGCTCATTATCTCTGATGCTTTCTAGGCATAGTCCGCAGTGCACAGTGTTTCCCACTAAAATATATGGATTACAAATGCAACTCCTTTAGGAGGAAATTATGATCGCTAAACTTTATGAATGGCTTTTGGAGAGCACAGTGTCTGAAAAAGGAAGCAGGATATATGTGAAATGCCAGACCATAGATTTATTGGATGGGCAACCATAGTGTATATGCAGATATCAACTACATTGATATGCTGCATAGATGATAGATCATACACCAATTACTTTCTTGGCTAATCTGGAAGGTTTAAAAAGATCCTGTCAAACAGCAATATAAAGAATGATCTTTGCAGCATACACACTAACACAATATCATTCCAAAAAATGACATCACCCAGAGGCTTCTTTATCAAGAGAGAGAGCTTTTGGTGTATTATTGAATGTTAGAAACTCTGAGTAGCAATAATCTGCACGTAGGTGGCTAGTGCTCTCCTCTCTCACTTACGGTATTCAGCTGACTTCTGAGACCATAGCCATACCTTAACTTCTCTGTGCATATCGTTGTGCTTAACCCAACCCATACTGTACAATTTAAATGCCCCCCCGACCCACATTGTTGTCACGCTCTGTCATACAGAGTTGTGCATGTGCGAGAATCCACTAGGAATGCACTGAGATCCGATGCACAATATCGAATGCGCAGTTCATTAAAAAAAAAAAATGCCAACTTACCCACACAGCATGCATAAAGTTGTCTAACTTAATAAAGTTTGAATACGGTCCTCTAAAAGCAATGGCTTGAATCAGACACAATCAATTAGAGAAGATTATTTATCAACACAGGGTATGTTGTCTGACAGAAGAAACATTTGGTCAATGGAATGGATGTAATGTTTTTAGAGACAGTGGTGTGGGGTGACTAAAGCGCGTGGGCCCTGATCCAGACTTCATGACAACTGGCAATTTACGCATGCGGCATGTGCAAATCTGGCTATGGGAATGCACTGCGCATGCGCGTGACAGATGTTACTCATCGTAACTCTGTACATAATTTGTACAGTGCAATAGAGTGTGACATCCCTATGCAAGCCCATTATATGCATTCTAGGCGATGGGAAGCATTTCAATTGTACAGCAATGGCTGGGTTAGGCGCTTACGTACGTCAAGGCATTATGTACGACCAGAGATCCACAAGGAAAAGTTAAGGTATGGTTCTAAACGCAAGTCGGCTAAGTTATGTATGAGAGAGGGGAGCGCCGGGGGAGTTGCATTATCCTTAGTAGTGCGTAACTTAGGTAAGCTTGTATACATAAAATGATCCGGATCAGGTCCATTTGGATGTGAAACTCTGTGATCATCCAAAAACTCAGATTTAAACAAAATAATTGGGCATCCCAGATGATTTACCAAGCGGATGGGTGTGTAATTTTCAATAAGGAGAGGGGAATTGCCGTGGGCACTGGCTAAGCAGACACAGTTGACTTGTGTATCAGTTGGTAAGTTCCTTGGAGGGGGTAGTAGTATGGCCCAAAACCTCTGTATTCCACTGTAATCCTAACATTGAAAGTGTATCATTTGGAAAGTGCAGCGGCCTGTCATAGATATGAAAACCTGTATTGTAATAACTTTTTTTAATAATTCGCTTTGTTTGAGTTGCTTAATATTATTTTATTTAGCAAACAACAACTCTAGTACACACACATACTCCTGCACCTACAAGGGATCTCTTACAGGCGCTGCGTCTGTGTTCTGTAGGTGGTGGGGGTAACTTCTCTGTGCGTGTCACAGGATTTAGCAGCTTTGAAAGGAAAAATATTATCCTTTCACTAGCCCCCTGGCAGTTGCATTGATTTGGAGTTGTGTAATAATTCATAAAGATATGATACTGTATTGCAGTAGTGGAAGAATAAGGATTTCTCATTACTTTGATATACAAAGCTAAAGTTAAATTAATTTTATTGTTGTGGATCTTGCACAGCTTTGTGTAGACTTTCTCAAAATACACATTCTGCTTTACAAGTCTCTTTTTAATATAATATCCATCTGCATAGCATAGTATATGTTGTTAGTGAGCAAATTTTATAGCAGCCTATTCTGTAATATTGGAATGTTACTGCTCTAGCTGTGAAAATTGCAGAAGGACGTGTAATGACATGTAAAATGAAATGATCTAGTTTCTGCATGACTGTTTCAAACAACATATGGTGTAAGACTGTGGGTTGAAACTAGGTACACACTGCATAAACTTTCCCAAGATGCTATATATTTCAGATATTACCCACAACTGAAAATCACCGATGCCATTTACCAGCAAATCTGTGATTTTCTGCTCTCTTTTCCTTCTGTTCTTCAGATAACGTTCCACTACAAATATTCACAAAAGTACCACCAATTTAAAATATAAATATTAATCGAGGTAAATAAATACCCATAAAAATGTATGAATAAAAAGTGCAAAAGTTGTCATGGTGGCATTGATGCCATATATGGATTCATTCTTATTTTGTTGACTAAAGCACTATCTGTGTGGAGTTTTTATGTTCTCAAATTTATGTGGGCTTCTTTCAGGTGTTGGTCCAAAAACAGCAGTCGTGTTAATATTGTTGTATTTGTGTTTTTGTTTTACCTGCTGATGTAAATGATTCTCTATAATGGAAATTTTAATACATCAAATGCCTTTAGATAGTCTCTAAAATATTCTTTAAAAAATTTTTTTTTATATAAAGTTGAATAATTTGGCAAATTAGTAGTTAAACATTTTTTTTTTTACTCTGCCGTTCATCTGCAACAGTCAAACTTGTGTTAAGGTTATTATTTTGCTAAAAATCAAATTACACTAATGTAATAATTAACAATTCATACAATTACAAATTTAATATTGTTGTATTTGTGTTTTTGTTTTACCTGCTGATGTAAATGATTCTCTATAATGGAAATTTTAATACATCAAATGCCTTTAGATAGTCTCTCTAAAATATTCTTAAAAAAATTTTTTTTTTATATAAAGTTGAATAATTTGGCAAATTAGTAGTTAAACTAGTTAAACATTTTTTTACTCTGCCGTTCATCTGCAACAGTCAAACTTGTGTTAAGGTTATCATTAAAAATGAAATTACACTAATGTAATAATCAACAATTCATACAATAACAAATTTTGACAACATGCATGACTGACCTGTGACCACTAGATGTCAGTCTTGGGTCAAGCATGTCCATTTATTTGGTTACTAGGGGTTACAGTATTGCATCTTGTTAAGGAAACCTCACTGTATAATGGAAACATAGGTAACACAAGCATTTCATGCCAACCTTGAAGAAACTTTTTTTTAAATGTGTCTGATTTTCTTGTTTCAGAGCACAGTGGTAGGACACAGCCATACCCTTTTGAACGGCTGCTATTTGGAGCTTGCGCTGGACTTCTTGGTCAGTCATCCTCTTACCCACTGGATGTGGTAAGGCGACGCATGCAGACAGCTGGTGTAACTGGACATACATACAGCTCCATCCTTGGCACTATGCGGGAGGTCGTGGCAGAAGAAGGTGTCATCCGTGGTCTATACAAAGGGCTCAGTATGAACTGGGTAAAGGGTCCAGTGGCAGTGGGCATCAGCTTTACTACATTTGATCTAACACAGATTCTTCTGAAAAAACTCCAACCAGTTACCAACATCCAAAGGTAGAATGCATCGTGCTTTGAAGATGGTTATCTTAACACTTCAGCTGTTTTAAGATGATTCTTTATGACAGCTAAGATGTTAAAACCGTGTATTCCTCCTTCCCATTGTGAAGGAAACAAGTTGGTTTTGCATTGTTCTGTAAAGAAACCGATTGGTGCTAGTTTAGTTAACCAATACAGTATGGCTTTAGGAGAAATAGCTTTGTTTCAGTTGCCAAAACAAATAACATAGCCAGTATTTGGTACAGTGGTAAAATTAAGGTTTAGTGGTGTTAACTGAGCACAAAAGACAACTAAGACTTTTCCCGTCCCTCTTCATACAGAGTTTCTACTTGCCTTGCCTTCAGTGGCAGAGCTGTCTCATAATGCACTTGCCACTTATAGTACACTGGTGATAAATGTGGCTTACAAAGACCTAATTTGCAATCTAGCTTCTGTAAAGATATTTAGAGGCTTAAGGGCTTAAATGTAGTTCAATATATCTGGCCACTTACCTGGGATACCACAAGCCAAATGTTCTACAGTTTTGGTCTGTTTTGGAATCTCCTCTTTTATGCCAATAAGTTTTTGCTGTGTTTAGTGTTTGTGGAATAAGATCATTTGCCTTTTATTATACAATTCAGCAGCAGTATAACTTGAAGTGCCATTACTTGTTTCTTTGATTGCACATATTTATGAGTCTTTCCCATATATGTATGTTGCTTTTTGATGTGCTTATGTGTACTTTTATACCCAGACAAAATAATATATGTGCCTATGCTTGCACACAAGTATGGATTCCAGTGTTCACAGCCTTTCAGTGATCAACGGCTCTACTAAATGTGGCTTTCAATTAAAGTTCAAAGCTAGACGTTGTGTGTCCACACATCTTCCCAAAACAAAGCACATTAACATTTACTGCCATCAGCAGATGACTCACAAGTACACATTTCCGCACAAGACATAACCGGCAACTCTGCTACTAGAAGTGTGTGTTTTTGTTTTCTTAAAAGGAAGGAAAGTGTTTGCTTTTGCCCTGTCCTGCTGTGTTGCAGTGATGGAATTTTTGAAAAAATTGTTTATATATAAATATATATATATTTTAAATAACTTGCAAGAGATTGTATATTTAATAAAACAGAATAAATGGTAACAGCTATTTGAGTCTACCAGTTGTCATGTGAAGCATTTATGCTGCTGAGTGTGTGTTTAAGTGGGATCTAATTGCATTCATTAAAAATGTAGGGAGCATGTTAAAGATATGTGTAGTAATAATAATAATAATAATGTATATAATCATAGTACATAAGTTTCTCATAGAGCGCTCAATTACTTATGCAAACATAACATTTTTATAAATCGATTATCAAAGTTCATGGACGTTGGACTTCGGCTCCACCAGATCTCCAGGATCACCCTTAAACGTTCAACAAAGTGCAATCACAAAAAAAGCAAAAAAACGGGGGTAAAATATTGTGACGTAAACTGGTCATCTACAGAACATAATTAAAGCCCTTACGTTGGGACAGTGAAGAACAAGCTAATCCGAGTGTCACAATCAAGTTTTATCATTTATTTTTTGTTTCAAAACCAAAATGATCATCAGACTCTGTAGGCTGTATATTCTGTAAAACAGGGAATGTTCCATATTTTGTAGGTCAGTATACACTAAATATAGACTTGTATTTCTGCGCTATAAATATTGACTTTTTTTTTTTTTTTATCTGATTAAAGCTTACCTGTACAAAGCTTTTAATTGTAAGAGTATCCCACAATATAACAGTTAAACACCTTGGGAATCACTAGGATTATTGAGTAGGCAGGGGTGCTACAATAAGAGTTTGGTCACAAAGCTCATTCTAAACATGAAAGTATTGTCCCCATTTTTGATTATTTACACTTGTTTAATAAAACATTGGTATATATGTGTACATTAATGATTATTTCCTAAGGTCTGTCTACCATTGGCCCATGATAGACCAATATTTGTCCACGAGAGGACAATCGTTCTCTAACACTTTAGAAAGGTAAGCAATTATAAAAGCTAAGAAAAAAATATTGAATTATTGCTCTAAAATGGAAGCATGTTTTTCCATTAATGAGTGCAAACTAATGGTGCTTCTTAATTGCATTTAAAAATACTTCCTGTTAAAAATAAGTATGTGAACTGTGTGCAGTTTTTTAGGATTTTTTTTCCCCCCCTCAATAAATATACCCAGCCTCTAATTATGCTGTCCTCTATAGACACAAATTTAGAGATGAGCTCTTACAAATTACCATTGGTGTGAGAATCCCAAGACTATTAATACATCCACTGACATCCATCTGTAATGTAGCTCAAACATCCTGCCTTTAGGCCTGATGATCCCTTCCCCCTTTTAGTTAGCCCCTATTAAGACAGCGTGTGAACATGACTGAACAGTGTCCTACACGCTCTGTCCCAGCCTGGTGGGTAATGTCTGGGGAAGACCCCCTGAGAGCAGCCAGCCTGCAGCCCAGAATATATTAGCACCTGAAATATTCTACTGATAATCAGTCATTGTCATCAAACACATTCCAGACATCCAAACCAATTATCTGTCCTCATGGCTTATTAAACTATTGACCATGCTATTAGCTGCAGGAAGAAATTTTACCACTGACTTCAAAATGACAATTTTTATACCATAGACAAGAACATCTGAAGTATTATTTCTGATGGAATCATGGTGATAAATAATGTTATAGCAGTGTTTAACATTCACTATATAGACAAAACTATTCGGACGTCTGACCATTACACCAGCAGGGACTGTGATGACATTTTATTCAAATACATATACTTTAATATGGAGTTGGTCCCATTCATTCTACAGAGCATATATGAGGTCAGACACTGATGTTGGATGAGAAGGCTTGTCTCACAATCTCTGTTCATCCTAAAGGTGCTCTATGGGTTTGAGGTCGGCTCTGTGCAGGCCAGTCAAGTTCTTCTACACCAAACTCATCCAACCATGTCTCTATAATCCTTGCTTTGTGCACTGGGGCACAGTCTTGTTGGAATAGAAAAGAGCCTTCTCAAACTGCTGCCACAAAGCGGGAAGCATAGTATTGTCCAAAATGACTTGGTATTCTGAAGCATTACGATTGCCCTTCACTGGAGATAAGCGGCCTAGCCCAAACCCTGAACGTCAGCCCCATATCAAAAGCCCTCCTTCACCAAACTTTACAGTTGGCATAATGCAGTCAGGCAGGTAACATTCTCTTCCGCCATCCACCAAACCTAGACTCACCCATCTGACTTCCAAATAGAGAAGCATGGTTCATCACTCCACATAACACATTTTCACTGCTCTAGAGTCCAGTGGTTTGATTTATATCACTCACTCCGACGCTTGGCATTGGTCTTTGGTGATGTGAGTCTTGCATGCAGGTGCTCGGATATGGAAACTCATTCCATTAAGCTCCTGCTGCACAGTTTTTGTGCTTACATTCATGCCAGTGGAATTTTGGAACTCTCTAGCTATGGAATCAGCAGTGTTGGCAAATTTAAGCAACATGCGCCTTAGCAGTCGATGACCTCACTGTGGCCAACAGTGGGGGCCAGGTTTCACTTGCAAGCGTGCATGACTTGGTATGACAATTCACAGTATGGCGGGTAGTATATTAGTGCAATGTTTAGGGCAACAACTGGGTTAACTGATTGTCCACACTCTCTCCTCTGGCCGATTGCCAA
>WWET01000766.1:272068-295237 GCA_011038615.1 Limnodynastes dumerilii | reverse complement strand
AATTTTTCCGCACATTTCCTTTGAATCTACCACCCTCCAGTTTATATCCATGCCCTCATGTTCTATTACACCTTTTCTTTTGAAAAATGGTACCCTCCTCTAGCTGGTCACAACGCTTTGAAAGCTGCTATCATGTCCCCCCTCTCCCTTCTATGCTCCAAGCTATACATGTTTAGTTCCTTTAGCCTTTCTTGGTATGATTTGTTACAAAGGCCATGGACCATTTTATGTGCAAAAAAAAAACAACGTCTCTAATGTATTTATGTCTTTCTGGAGATATGGCCTCCTGAACTGAACACAGTATTCTAGGTATAGTTGTAGAATCTGTTACTGATATGGTTACTTATACAATATAAATTGGCATGAATTATTCTTGCAATATATATATATATATATATATATATAACACACCACACACACACACTACTCAAAATTACTATAGTAGTATAATATTTTCTCTCTATTTCCTATTGTTCCCACAAACAAACAACAAACTCACCTTCCGTTACATAGAAGCCAGCAGGGAGTAGTGATACATATAATTTTTTTTTTATATATATATATATATATATATATATATATATATATATATATATATACACACACACACACACTACCCAAAATTACTATAGTAGTATAATATTTTCTCTCTATTTCCTATTGTTCCCACAAACAAACAACAAACTCACCTTCCGTTACATAGAAGCCAGCGTGCAAGGGAGTAGTGGGGGGACACTCTCTGCATGATACTGGCCACCAGCAAGGACACCACCATCTGTATCCCCATCACAGCCTGTATATAATGCAAAGTAAGTGTAGAGATATTATTTGTGCTAAGTGGTCAAAGTTAAAATATTAACATTAGAGTCTAGACATGAGGACGTGAAAATTTGTGTTGTACATTGATACTTTTTCTCCTTATGTACTACTATTGGTCATTTCTGAGATGGGCAGGTTAAGAGACTTTTATTATATATAAAGAGAAAATTTGAGAACGCGTTATCTTCATTAGTGTAAAATAAATTAGTAAATAAAATAAAGAAATAATCAACATTGATTGCAAATAGCAAACTCTATATCAGCAATAATTTAACTGTAATTTCTTCAGCTGTATAATTGCAGGGGTCAGTGCACCATCCATATTTTAACCCCCATATTTGGGTTGAGGCCTAGTGGTTCCATTTCAACCTTAATAAATAAGAATGGGGGATCTGTAAAACAAGCAAATGGGGATGTCGGGGGATCCTCTTATGTCTGTTATGTCATGTTCACCTGTTCTTCCTTCCCCTACACACTTGCAAAAGAACTAGACACTTATCAGCTGCTATCACCATGTCACTCCACATGGCAACGATTTTACTCTTGGTTGTTAAAGCATTTTAGGATATATAAACTAGAACCAGAACTTGCGCACTTGGGGCATGCCAGACCTCTATGCGTAGGTTATATGTATAAGGCAGGGTTCAAGGAACGTAAGTGTCCAGAATATCGTACATGAACGGGGAAGTGCACTTTCCACTCACTTACGGAACATAGGGGCAAGCAGATGTGCGGAACCCCTCTATACGTCATCAATACACTCCTAGTTCTGCATCCAGTCCGCTGTTACTAAGCAACCATATTGGACTTTATGGGTACAAACCAGACATGTTCTATTTGTAAATTGCTCTGGACAGATAAAAACTGCAAACTGGTTGACGGAGATGTCATAAAATTGAGCTGTATTCAACAGTGTTGTCATAAACCATTTGAATATTAATTACAAGGCATTTTTATTTTATTTAAATTTTAGTACACACAGAGACAGCAATATTTCAGCCATCATACAAGACCTCAATTCTGAAATTCAGCAGCTGAATAATACATGTATTCATTTCTTACTTCCAGTGTGTTCATGCAAACATGATAGTGATATACAAATAATAAATTGTATGCAGAATGAGAGAAGCTACATGTTGCTTGTATGCAAGTCTTTACAGGTAAAACACCTTCTACTGACCCAGGGGATGAAGCACAGTACAAACTGTTAATATCCAATTGCTTCAGAAAAAGGAACTTATATTAAACATGCTGACTGATTATAAGCTAAATCATTCTAATCTCCAAACACCTAAATGACAAGAAAAAAACGTTGTAGAAACTTGCACAAGTTCAACTCGTTCTAAATGACTATTCGACACAAAATCTGCATGTATGTAAAGGTTATTCATTTCTGTCTCACCATACTGAAGTTTGTTCTGTAGTGTAGCCGTGCTTGTAATTTACATTTCTTCAGCCATGTGATGTTGGAACAGCTGCAAAAAGGGCAATGCGCTGTCCCTTTAAGGAAGTCAATGCTGCTTTTAGCCCCTAAACCAATAAGAAAACGACTCTCCTATGAGTGACAGTCAGATCACCAATCGCGTAAAGGGATTCGGGATGTGTAGGCGGTAACTTTGTTATTTATACTTTCTCAATGTATCCGGGTAGAAAGGGATCATGAGTGGTGCATGCTGGGAGTTGTAGGAAATATTGATTGATGTCATGGATTCAGCAAATTTCTGTAAAGGGTACACTTGTAGAAAGAGATAGGCACTGTTAAACAAGTACACGAATCCATATTCTGTTTGAATATGTTGATATATTTGTTATTACTAAAGATTTAAAAATGTATACTTTCTAAACCTACAAAACAAGACACCACGGCACTGTAGACATGTATTACTATTAGTATATAGTGCAGATCCTAAATATTCGATAATGAAACATCATTTTTGTAAGAACTAGTGAAGCAATTTATCCATATGTGTTTCTTTTTAAACAGCACACCTAAAAGTGCTCTTTTTGTAATAAAAATTGTCCAGGAGCTGAATATAGGGCAAAGGGAAGTGATTAAAGATAAGGGTGAGTTTAAAATATTTAGAACATGATTGTTCTAAATATTGTTCTAAACAAAATGTGGGTGTTTTCTGTTCTCTGTAAGCTGCATTTTGCAACCACACATGTACACGCAGAAAACTTCCAGCACAGAAGACTGGGTCCTTAGAATTCCTATGGTGGATTGGACGGGAAGCGTACAGCTTGTACCCTAGCAAAGGTCTGGATCCCAAGTCTCTGAATTATGATATATTCAAAAGAAAGTATCTTGTGATTGATAATCCTTGGTTTGTCATGCTAAACATGACTAACCACACTGATGTCACACTAAGACCCTCTGAAATCCCAGTTAGTTGGCAGATGTGCAAAGTGTGTTTTGTGACAGTAGGAGGTCTAAGCCCTTGCTCATAGAAGATACATTAGAGACTAGAGGTGCATAAAACTGTTTATTCAGAGTCACAGGATACTGTATAGCATGAACCTTATATGCAGAAATAAGGTATAACACAATGCAGTACAGGTAATAGCCCACAAGGTATCAGAATTAAGAGTCAATGGTAATCAAAATCACGGAGGCAACTGAAAATAAAGTTCACAGAAGCAGTTGCTTGCAGTAACTGGAAACAGAAGCATGAAGAGTAGCTTCAATGGATAATGTTCAGATATAATAAGCAAATGGTATACACAGATTTGCGTGTTTGAGGCTCAGGTGAATATCCAGGAATTGCAGAGTTAATGTGCAGAATTGTAGTTTGCAGGACTCGCAGAATAATGCACAGGTAGCATTGTGCAGATATTTACAGTGTACTTGCTGGTCAGATATTCAGGCTGTACTGTACAGAAGATATTCTCATTCAGTTACTGGTCAGATGTTCAGGGTGTACTGCAGAGACTTGCAGAGAACCTCCGGGTCTGGCAGAGAGATGAAACGTACACAGGTATGCTGAATTATATGAGTTTCAGAGTAGTAGAGTACAAGTGGATCTTGTAAAGCTGAGTTGTACACAAGGAATAACAGTCAGGTAGTGTAACAGGAATACTTGTTGTTCTGGCAATGAGGCAACTGTGGAGTAGGTCTAAATAGAGTGCTCGGCTTGCTGGTTATCCAGATTGGATCAGGTGAATAGTTACAATATGGTGGCACACATGTCCAGCGGCGGCAACCAGAGGCAGACAAATGACCAATGGAACTGACAGTGACAGGATGGCATCTCCGTGGCAGACAACCAAGACTGAGCACTGGCATATGACGATAATCAGGCAGTAACAAACTTGGTAAGAATGTTACATTCTACTTTACCCATTCTCCTTGTTGATCCTTTTCTCTTCTGTGTGCTTGTGTCCCGCAGAAACCTTCTGTTGGTTCATTTATATTATTGTGCTTATTCTGCCTAGCAATTGCACATACTATGCTTACTCCAGCTGGCATCTGTTTCTGTGCCCTCTGGCCTTTATACCTGTCTACTATCTGTGTTGTGGTCATTTCTCAGTCAGTCTAGCGCTTCTGGCTCTGCTCTGTACTGCTCTCTGGATGCTGTCTAGTTTCTTGCGACAACCTGTCATCTGTGGGAGTCCTGCATTTGTTTTGACTCTTACTATGGGTCTCATCCTGGGTTCCGGGTCAGTACCTTGTGTTCTGTGTCTTATTTGTCCTGTCTGTCTATCGTACCTGAGGTTAGTTGTGATCCAAACTAATCCATTCTAGGAGCCAGATTTACTAAGCTGCGGGTTTGAAAAAGTGGAGATGTTGCCTATAGCAGCCAATAATATTCTAGCTTTCACTTTCCTATTACACACTAGAGAATGTCAGCTAGAATCTGATTGGTGGCCATGGGCAACATCTCCACTTTTCCAAACCCACAGCTTAGTAAATCTGGCCCTATGAGTTTTCAGCAGGTGACCATGAGTCTCATTAAATATCATGAGCCTCATTAATTATCTTATCAGAAAGGCCTTGACAGTGGCTGGTGGTGTATCATATATTTGCAAATATGTGTAACGGACATTTCTGCATTTTATTTTACAGATAGAATGGTATAGTCTGTTACTGGTTTATGAGGCTGGGGCATTTGCTTTCCTTTGTTTCTGTTGCTAGCAGATAACCCCTGCCTTTCGTGCACCTGTTTGCATTTACCTATAAATTGATTAAGCAACCTCCATTTTTTGTATTCACTTACTGACAGCCAGAGGTGTATCTACCCCTTGGGCAGGATGGCACCCTCCCAGGGGCGCCAGCCAAAGGGGGATGCCGCCCTGCGATGCTACTCGTGGCTAAGAGATAGTGTCACCTAGTGCAGCGCTGGTCTGGAGTCAGACTGCGGCTGGATGCTTTTAAAATGAGGGCTGGCTGGTTGCTAGGATATCCTTCATTTCCCTTGCAAGTCTCAGCCACCACAGGACTTCAGTTCTAGCCGCAGTCCCACTCAGAGGACACAGATAATGTAAGAAAACCTGAAGGAGAGCCTGGAGGCACATGATGGGAGTACTATGGGGGACTGGAGGAACATGATGGGAGTACTGGGGGGGCTGGAGGGACATGATGGGAGTACTGGGGGGGCTGGAGGCACATCATGGGAGTACTGGAGGGGGGGCTGGAAGCACATGATGGGAGTACTGGGTGAGACTGGAGGCACATGATGGAAGTACTAGGGGAGAGACACAGACTTCCACATGTTTCTCCTCATCCATCAATTTTAGCAGTATTGCAGTCACACTTTGCACTTGTTCAGTTCAATGATAACCAATTGGAACCCATTCAATTGACCCATCCAGTTTTAGAGGAACACTTCCAACACAGTGGACATTATGTGAATACTAGAAGAGGGGCTCGTGACACATGATAGGAGGGCTGGAGGCACATGATGGGAGTACTGGAGGGGGCTGGAAGCACATGATGGGAGTACTGGGGGGGGCTGGAGGCACATGATGGGAGTGCTGGAGGCACATGATGGGAGTACTGGGGGTGCTGGAGGCACATTATGGAAGTACTGGGAGTAAATGGGGAAGGGAGGCACCAGTCCCTTACTTTGCCAGGGGTGCTGAACCCATGAACCCATAGCCAGTGAGAGGAAAAAACAAGCAACAACACCGATCTCCTTATATGACTACATGCCAACATTTCAAACATGCTAGGTTATCCAAATTGCCAGGCACATTTAGGGGGGAATCTACAGCAACAATAATACATTTGACAATTATACAGCCAACGGCCAATGTTGGCTGTATTATTGATGAAAACATTTAAAAAGTATAGTCAAAAAGCAAAATGATATCCTCACATAATCAGGAGTTAGCAGCCCTTATATAGATCTGATAGTGGCATTATCACACTGCTGGTTATAGCATTCGTCTTCCTGCGTCTTGCCTGCTCTCTCTTGCATTGTGCTTGTAATTTTGGTGTTCTCCTGTTTGCCCTGACCATTCCTAGTGTTTCTGCCTGACCTTCTCTCCTTCTTCCTTGACCTGTGCCCCCTGCCTTACCCTCGTTGTTTGTGTAGATGAAATTATTGGTGCTGAGAATAAAAAAAAATATATAGATATGTTTATTAAGCAAATATTTTATTAAAAAAATCATCAATATAGATCAGCATAAATAGGTAAACACTTGCATCTTAATAATTACTCTATAGGAGAAAAAGTGCAAAATTATGCCGCACGGCAATCAGATTGTGCAATATAATCCCTTATGAGTTGAAATTAGAGTCTCCCAAAAGGATTTCTCAAGCTGAGAAAATATAAGGTAGTCACATAGATAGTTGAAATAAAATCCAGCGGATCCTCTTAATAGGATTGTATATGCAAATCTCACAAATAGTAAGGAGTCAGCAGATGTTGCAATTCTTATGCACAGATTAGGAAGTTGGAGTTTATGAGGAGATATAACGTACCACACTATAGAATCCAACAGCCACGTGTGTTAGAGTAAACAGTTAGTATATATGGATGGAATAGTCTCTCAGACGAATACTGGGGCTGAAAGGTCAATGATAGACAATAACGAGCACCGATATAATGGACGAGCGTTCCACCAGGCTAGTATAGGTTGTTGTACAATTGCTTCGCTCGAAGGATATACACTTGGTAAGGTGTAATATACTTAAATACCTTTAGCTCTGATCGGTGGACAGATCTGTCCGTAGGTGTCGAGTTCTGTGCACGTATGTCTGTTGTTACAGCTCCATGATCAGCTTTTCCTGCTAATTTTTACTCTGAGCACCAACATTTTCTTCTGTTTTTTTTATTTGCTTTGGGTCCAAGTCACCCCAAGTTGGCAGCTAGAGTTATAGCAGTGTTATTTGGGTGATTTACATGTTCCTGCTACTGATACTTTGAGCGCTGATCTCCAAACACTCCAGTTTGGGAATTTTCTATATATCTGTTTGTGTAGATGTCTGTCCCAGGTATACCTCTCTACTGGGCTAGTTCCATCCTGCACTAGTGTGTGCTTACCATCTGCAGGCCATTAGTTTTCTGTGCATGTTCCATCAATCACCTGAGCGTGTGAGCTCCACCAAGCATTGTGTGCATGTGAGTTAGTGTTTTCCTTCCTCACACTTTTTGACCGCATTGCTTCTTCAATTCTGCCCTTTGTGTGTGTGTGTGTTCCCATCTGCACACCTCTTCTACCTCAGTGCTATTCCATCCAGCACGTATTTGTGAGTGTCATTTAACTTCACACTATCTGTTCACACAGTGCATCAGACACTCTTTGTTTAGTGGGCTTTCTGTCTAAGTCCACTTCTCAGGGTTAATTCTATTGGTCACCAGTCTGATCATGTGTATCCCACCTTACTCTTATTCTCTAGGGCGGTTCTCTGCTCAGCGGCTTTCGAAGCACTATTCTCCGCTATCTGCTAATACTATCGCTAGGCTCAAGAGTGATCCGGGCCTTTTGGTGTCCTGTCTCCATTCCGAGGTCATCTCCCATTGATTACCTGGCCCACCGCCTGCCGCACAAGCCTGTCCTCATGATCAGAGACTCCAGTTAGACTCTGCACCCCGGTGTGGGGTGTCCCTAGGTGATGTAATACAGACTGGATTTTCTCTGTATACATTAGGAGTTGCAACAGTTTTGCACACTTCCTTTCTGGATACAAAGTGCTTTAATCTCACGTTTTGATTTATTGACCCATGGTGTATATACATTACTATGTGTTTTGTTATTTTAAACACACCTCCCATAATAAATGTAAAAATGAAAAACAAAGAATGTTTAAATGCCAGATACACAAAAGCCTTTTTTGTATACATATGTGCTTAGTGCATAATGATTTCATACAAGTTATACTGCTCACAAACTGCCATAGTACTTGCACTGCATCAGTGTGTTAGAGCCTGAAACTATCAATGTGCTGCCATTTAATATGGTCACACTTAGCATTTTCCTTTTCTTGTACGTTGCTTGTTGCATCCATTCATCTGAATATTAATCACTTATATCCTACCACGGAACCAGTTAATTACTAGAAAGAAAATAAATGTTATGCAATTATGCTCATTAGCTGTACTTGTGCTATGATCTCTGTTGCAATTTATTTGTCTTGGGTCTGATCTAGAGTTTGAGACTACGCAGAAAAACAGGTGGAAATTTACAACTCAGCAAAACAATATTGAACTGCAGGATGAAGGAGATTTAAACTGTTAAAACAAAATTAGAGATGAGTGGTAAGGTTTACTAGCTCAACTCTAATACAGGGTTGCCGACTCTCCCGGAATATCCGGGAGACTCCCGAAATTTGGACAGGTATCCTGGGAGAGCCAGCAAAGCTCCTGCAAGTCCCACCAGCCATCAATCACTTCTGTAATCCCTAGAGAATACAGGAGTGATTGGCAGGGGTGGGGCTTAATGAAGCAATTTGCATAAATCGCATCATTAAGCCCTGCCCCTTGCAGAAATCTATGGCTTGCCTCTGGGTTCTCCCAGAGGGAAGCTTTAAAGAGTAGGCAACCCTGCTCTAATATATAGATCAACCACTGGCGTAGCTATAGCTTTTTCATGGGGTGGGGGGTTTGGGTGGCAAAAAATAGGAAGATAGGTCAGTATAATAATAACATGCGTAATTATAGTGTAAATTTCATTTACGCCAGTGAGATCAACCATAAATATAAAATCATAAATATATAAATATAGCTGTGCACTATGTGAGATCTAGATGCAAAAGCAATGTTTTTTCCCTGCATGCAAAATATGAAAATTGCAACATGATCTACACTTGCTTCTGTGTTACCCTTCCTCTCAAACTGAGGATCAGCCCAGTTTTGTTTATCCTTTAATGTATGGGCCTTCTATGCACAAATGTTTACACATTACCACTAGATGTCAGCAACAGACATTTACAAAACTGAATGATATGGTAGATTCCATTGATATGGTTGTGTTTTGATTTTTTTTTTTTAATAGAAGAAGGTACCTGTACTCACCTAAAGTTATAAACTAATTCAACAACAATCATTCTTATACACCCCAGTCATGTCCCCAGTTGATCATATACCCCACTATAAGTGCCCCAAGTCCTTATGTCCCTTTGTGGTTACAGAACAAAAAGCCAGGCACCACAGAGGGTCACCATCATCTTCAAAGACTGGAAATCCAGGGAATGATTCAGAGTTGTTAGCAACTTCAAACAAATAAATGTTACAAAGTGAAGGTTGCAAATACAGATTTTTTTTGGATTTTTTTTGCATGGAAGGAAAATATTTAACTTATACCACATAAATAAACAGCTTTAATTTTAAGCAATAATGTTAGATTGCGCTACAAACATCAACTATGAACTCATGGCTTAAATTTGTTTCGCTCAATAAAAAAAATGTATAGTCATATCTTACTGTTTACTCAGACTGTGGGATCCAATAATCTCTGTATAACTCTTTAAAACTACATGAATGAAAACATACATTCAAGAAAATACCTGTGCAATATGGCCACAAGAGCTGTATTTTCCTGATTAAGTGTTGTGATTTACCAGACATAAAAAGCAGATCTTTTAAAAACTTAGCTTATGCAGATTTTATTTTTACTGTCATTATTGTCACAACTTTCATCTTCCATACCTTGATTTCACAGTGAGGATGTTCACAATTGAAGGGCTATGAGGTTACATGACATCAAAGTTAATAGAAAGCAGGCACATGTGGCACCATCACAAGTGCTCACTAGGGGCTGGTGGGAAATAACTGATCATAAAGAGGAAAATTACTGTGACACAAACCCTTCCAATAAAAACATTATTGATATATGATTTTAATGTTCACTCAACCCCCCCTCCCCTTTATCTTTTTAACAAAGTCATGTCATGTGTTATTGGAAATGTCGCTTTAATATTTGGTGCATACACTTCCCTACATGAAAGAAGACCCAGACAGTGGGTGACAGCAGGCCTTTCCTTGGGGACTGTCCCTCTCTCGGGTGAGTCTGAGAGGTGCTGGGAGCAGAATGCCCTGCCTGTTCTCAGGCTCTTGGAAGAGTGGAGGGCTGAGGGGAGGAAGGGCAGGTGCACAACAAGAGGCGTCTGCAAATGATGGAGGCGGGGGAGAGATTAGAGCAGAGAAAGGGAAATGACAGAGGGTATGGAATAAATTCATAGAAGAGTGTGTTCAGCACAGAGGGAGAGAGAGAGAGAGTGATTGGGAGACAGGCAATGGCAGGGAGAGATGTAGAAACAGACTATCCAGTGAATTATAAAGCTTTAGGTGTCCCTGGAAACATTTATATAATATAATGTACCTTTATATTTTCTCATTTACTTATAGTACAAATGTGGTGATTGTGTAGAGAGTCTCTCTCTCTCTCTCTCTCTCTCTCTCTCTCTCGTGTAGAGAGTCTCTCTCTCTCTCTCTCTATATATATATATATCTATATCTCTTATATTTATATACAGTATATAAAAGCACCAGCTGATATACAACCACAGTCTATAATATCTACAAGACTACCATACTGTAGACGTTGAAGCAGTGTGAACACAGTGCGAGGAAGGATTGTTTAATAGGTTGTCATACTTTGCATGACAAAGCACCACAGCTGGTGTCTTGTGTCGCCAATCTTTGTGGTTCTGTCACATACTCCTTACCCTCTTAAACAACACTAGTGCTTTTAATTACCAGTACATAATGAACATGATTCCTGGCATTTTGATTAACTCTAAAGTAAGTTGTTGACAATAACAATTGATGCAAGTGCTGCTGATTGTCACTGGGATTAATCTAATTTTAATAAATCATTCTTATAATTCAGTCACTGATATTTATGTATATAACCTTTTCTTGATCTAACAAAAAATGTTCGTTATATATTTAAAAAAAAATACTAATGACTATCACAACAATAGAGCTGTGTTTTTTTGCATTTTCCATCGACAAACAGAAATGATCGTCACCATTTTTAATGAAAGTGAAGGGTGTGAAAATTTTATGACAAATTCCATACATTTTACAATGCTCCACATTAATTATAGCTTTATTAATTTAGCTTTAAACTTTAAATTGAATGAACATTCTATATAAAGCTTGTATGTATAATAGCTATTTTTTCCCCAAATCTCAATGGTTTTAAACCTAAAACCCTCTTTTTAACTTTCCAATTTTAAAGTCTTATACAGATTTAACAGTAACAAAAAAACGTGATTTTATTGTTTTTCCATATCTAGCCTGTTTTGTGTGCTTTTTCTTTTTTATAGATCATTTTATTTGAATCATTTCATATTACATGTACAACATGAACAATAAAAACAGTAGTATAATCTGTCCACAAATGTTATATGGTTAAAAAAACAGAAGAATAATGGTGATGAAACAACATAAGCATGTTACGAAATAAGCCAGGTTTTAACATCACATTATTGAGAATTGAACAGGTCAGCAAATAATCCAATCAAAAAGAAAATAAAAAAAGAAAGGATGTAAAGAAGAACGCGTATAATGTAATGCAGTTCTGTAATACTGTCACAGCTTTAAGGGCTTACAAATATGAGATTGTTGGAAACAAATACCAACAGGATAATTTTAATCAATTTATATGGTCGCTGCAAGAAAATGAGTCACAGCTAACAAGTTAAATACAAGAAATTGAAATACACGTTAGCTTGAATCATACATGGGAGGTTGTTTATATATGGTTCCTATTTCATTTAGAATTGCAGCAGTCAACGGACTAGCAGTCTTTTTTAATGCTTGTGGGGAGAGAGATGGTATGTTGAGGCCTTCTTAAATGCTTGTAGTGACATCATCGTTGCCGCCTCCCAATGATGAACAAGGCGGCAATGATGATGTCACCACAAGTATATAATTATGACATTGTGTTCTTGCGTATTTACATGAAGTCCTCTGTGTAAAAGAAAAGTGCCACGAAACTATTACATATATTCCTTTCTTTTAAAAGCATTTAAATATGTGGAATGAAACTGGTACTCTAGAGTATAGCCATAAGATATATATATATATATATATATATATATATATACACACAAAATACACAGACGGCACTCAAAGAAAACAACACACGTAAAGTAGGTTGTCCTTTTATCCGACGTTTCAGGTTACATGAACCTTTCTTCAGGGAACTTAACATTCTAAGTTCCCTGAAGAAAGGTTCATGTAACCTGAAGCATCGGATAAAAGGACAACCTACTTTACGTGTGTTGTTTTCTTTGAGTGCCGGTCTGTCTATTTTGTATATTGCACGGACCCTCCTTGGGAGAGTCACCTGCTGTCTGGGCACCAAAGCACGTTGGAGTTTATTTACTATACCTTAAATTACCATATATATATGTATGTATGGGCTATAAGACTACAACTTTATAGGTTTGAGGCACAGTTATATGTACACATGCATATAGCCATATATATCCATGCATCTCACTCATTAAAGATGCATCAATGTGCTACTACATAAAAAAAAAAATTATTGTATCATTTAGTTTTAGCTTATCAGTTTATTGCTATTAAACCTCTTAATTTATTGCTATAATCTCTTTATTATCCATATGTGCCTAGGTTTGGAGTAGACCCAACAACTTGATGCCAGTCAGAAATGTGCAATGCTCCTAATAGAGATGCATGTATATGTCCTATGGCAGATGGTAACCTTTAGTCAGGTGATTGTGTTGGTAAGGACAAGCTAATGGCATAGGGTCAGGGTCATCATGTGAAAAATAAGGTAAGTAGGAACTTCCAATGAGAATTGGCGGCAGTCTCTTTTGAAATTAATGGTGAAAGGGGTGGTTTTAAAATCTCTCGATATACAAAGTTCATACAGCAAGAAAACAAAACAATCAAGATAGAACAAAGCTGATTTATTAGAAGTTTTTAAAAATCATTATGTGCATTGGGATATCTCATTGCATAAGGGCATATCATGGCCAAATATATTTCTGTTTTATTATATTGACATAGTTGCATTTACAAAATAACTGTAGGCTTGTAGAGTTAGACACAAAGTAATAAGTGCCTCCCATCCCAGTAACTAACTTGCTATTCAATCTGTACAATAAAATGCAGAAAAATTTGTTACGCACATTTGCAAATATATGGTACGCCATCTGCTACTTTCAAGGCTTTTCTGTCTAAACAGTGAGAGTCCCTTTATTAAGTCATATATTAAATTGAGAACTAAACACACCTAGAGACAACGCTTAAAGCTGCTCATACACTAGGAAGATTATCGGTCCCAGAAGGGGATGGCCCGATAAACGGGATGATTTCCCGCTAGGGAAATGTCCCGTTATCGGCACAATACACCTCCTCTGCTGGGATCGATAATCCTAGCAGAAAAGGGGGAGGGGAGGGCAGGGCTCTCTATGGCACTGCTGCATAACTATGTACAAAGCTGCTCTGACAGCTTTGAAGGTATACTTTAAAGCTGTCAGAGCAGCTTAGTACATAGATATGCAGCAGCGCCTATTGCAGGGAGTAGTACAGACAGGGATCAACCAAAGCCACGCTTCCCCTGTCTGTACTACTCCCTGCAATAGACGCTGCTGCATATCGATGTACTATGCAGCAGCGTCTATTGCAGGGATAGGGAGTCTCTCAGCTTGCTAATTGGTTCCCTTAAAATATCGGGCACTAGAAAAAATCCAATAATCGTACCAGAACATTTCTGGTGCGTTTATTGAAAGTTTAAAAAATTTATCCTGGCCATTAACTAGAGCGATTTTTGGCCTGATCACTCGATAACTGGGTCTAATCCAGGGGCGGGCAATTAATTTCTATAGGGGGCCACATGAAAAATCTGAACTGTGTTGGAGGGCCGAACCAATGATAACTTGAACTTCTTGAACTTAATTATGCTCAATATTAATTTTCTCCCATTATAAAAAGCAGCAAATTATATATTTTGTCTAGCCTCCAAATGCCTGCCCCTTTATTAAATGTGTGCCTCTAGTATATGTCTGCCCCTTTATTATTTGTCCTGTCATCCCTATCAGCCCCTTTTTATTATGCCCAGCCATCCATATCTGCCTCTCCCTATGCCCAGCCATCCATATCTGCCCCTTATTATGCCCAGCCATCCATATCTGCCCCTTCCTTATTATGCCCAGCCATCCATATCTGCTACTTATTATGGCCAGTCATCCATATCTGCCCCTTATTATTATGTCCATCCATCCATATCTGCCCCTTATTATTATGTACAGCCATCCATATCCACCCCTTATTATTATGTCCAGTCATCCCGATCTGCCCCTTATTATTTTGTCCAGCCATCCATATCTGCCCCTTATTATTATGTACAGCCATCCATATCCACCCCTTATTATTATGTCCAGTCATCCCGATCTGCCCCTTATTATTTTGTCCAGCCATCCATATCTGCCCCTTATTATTATGTACAGCCATCCATATCCACCCCTTATTATTATGTCCAGTCATCCCGATCTGCCCCTTATTATTTTGTCCAGCCATCCATATCTGCCCCTTATTATTATGTACAGCCATCCATATCCACCCCTTATTATTATGTCCAGTCATCCCGATCTGCCCCTTATTATTTTGTCCAGCCATCCATATCTGCCCCTTATTATTATGTACAGCCATCCATATCCACCCCTTATTATTATGTCCAGTCATCCCGATCTGCCCCTTATTATTTTGTCCAGCCATCCATATCTGCCCCTTATTATTATGTACAGCCATCCATATCCACCCCTTATTATTATGTCCAGTCATCCCGATCTGCCCCTTATTATTTTGTCCAGCCATCCATATCTGCCCCTTATTATTATGTACAGCCATCCATATCCACCCCTTATTATTATGTCCAGTCATCCCGATCTGCCCCTTCTCCAGCTGTCGCGCCGTCTCTCCCTCACGTGTTGCGGAAGTACAGGTAATGCAGGTCTCCTACGGGAGCCCTGTAGGACCAAATCTATTTTGTAGAATAGGCCCTGTATTTCCTGTACTGTGCTCGAAAAGCCCTGCCGCATATACCGCGCGGCAGGGCTTTACAAAAAAACAAAGAAAAAACAAAACCGAAAAACAACTTTGTCCCGAGAGTCTGGTCTTTCGGAACAAGTTGTGGGGCGGGCGGGACAGCGGGACAGTCCCGCTGGAATCGGGACAGTTGGGAGGCATGTACACGGGCTGGACAGGGATTGCCAAAGGGCTGTGTGTGGCCCGTGGGCCGTACATTGGCCAGGTCTAATCGCTTTAGTGTATGGCCAACTTAAGGCCACCAAACCAGCTTCTGTGGACCAATACCACCTGTCAGATTCTGATCTTAGACAGCTTCCAAACAAAGTTACACATAATGATGATTGTGCAAATCAATTTTATAGGTTGATACAAACAGGTGTATGAAATACAGGGGTAATCTGTACCCCTTTAACCAGTAACTAATTTACAATTCTATCTGTAAATTATAAGGCAGAAACATTTGTTACACATTTGCAATTATAAGATAAGCCAATTGCTGGAATGTGCAAAAACACTCAGAAGGCGGTCAGTTAATTTCACAAATCTAATATATACAGAGATATAAAATGTATAAAAAAAAAACTCCTATTTTTATTATATCTTTCTATTCATTAAAAATAATATATCTGAGATTTTTTGCAAATACTTTTTTAACCCAATAATAATAGGTGTCAGCTTTTTTATCCCCTCAGAAACTTAAGTATTCAATCAACATTAAATAGAATAATTCACTTTTTGTAATGTATTTAATTTTACCACGAACAGAAAAGAATTCTGTTTCTAATTGAGAAGAAAACACGTTATTATACTGGTACACCCAATTGGATAGACAAATGGTTTATATGTTGTAGAAGTCTCTAAGAGCTTGCTCTGGGGCCTTGATGATCTTTTTTGAACACTGTCTCTTTACAATACTTCCCTGCAGTTAATTAGCTGGTTAATTGCAGTTTTTATGTACTAACTGCTAGTGAGTTTATGGCCTCTTCCCAGTATTTGATGGATGATGCTTTCAAATCAAAGCACTTATCTGTTCACCAATCTGTGTTAACATCTCTTACAGTCCAAAGGTCATGTTTCGAACCTCTCTAATAGTGGTATATATTGGATAGTGCAAGACAGCGGTCTGTCCACTATACTCACTACAGAAAAATACATGAAATTCAAACGTTTTATGCTGAAATTCAATTTTATGCCAAATTATTGTAAATACTGTTGAATATCCCTGCCCTTCCTTTACATAGAAAACAATTTAGGGGGGATGGGTATTTCATGTCATTCAGCTTGGTCCAAATTGCCAGAAAAGTTATTTAAATCCATGCTTTCACGAACAAACTGACGCAAGACATTTCCCTTTTAAAATGTACAAAGTTTCACATGAATTTGCCACCAATTTATTAGGACCCCTTTCTCAGGTGCAAGATTAGTCAAATTACTGGCAAGAAGCCTATATTCAACACAAAAGGAGGCCCAAAAGCCTTAGAGAAAATGTAGGAATGATTGTGGTCACTTTTCATTTGTTTATATTTTATTTTAAGAAGTGTGACTAGATTCTTATCACACATCTTTAAGAGCACGAGAGATCGTTTGAACATTTTGTAATCTGCCTCCTGCAATGTCTTAGCATCAAAAAATTATATTTACCCTTACACATGACTATGGGTCTGAGGTATATATCAATCCCTATAATAATCCAAACATAAAAGTGCAGGTGGTCAGTGATGCAAACATATGACTCATGTGTATTGTTGTGGCTGGTTACTCTTGAGATCCTGCACCATTCAGTCTTCTATGTCAAATATGAGAGTCTAACATAATTCACATTCAATGTGTCTTAATTCTGAATTTTTTCAGCTTTGGATAACTTGTGACATGAGAAGGCCATTCATTCCCTTTGTGTTTAGAGTCCAATAATATGATTCATAAGTGTGCTGATAGTTTAGTTGTCCATTGCCAATCTTGATCTAAACTTGCTCTAGTCTAGTTACATCCAAATGTAGGTCCTTCACTGCATGTTGCTGTTATGTCTACTATTCTTATTTGTGTAAGTAGAATCCTGATCAAGGATGAATTTTGTCAGCTTCTGTTGTGCTTTTATCCCAATAAATTCACTTTGGGTTTGGTAGGATTGCCTAGCCTTACCTTTCTTTGTTGGCAACTAGATAGTTCCTCCACAACAGGTGTCTAGATAAAGTCAGTTGAGTCCCCTACAATGAAATGGCATTGTGGTTGTATATACTTAAAATTTGAAATGAAAACATCTCTTTATTTAGGGTGATAGCACCTCAGAAGGTATGTGTCTCTAACAATGACACCCTAAATCAGTTCTCTTGACTGCAAAGGGTCCTCTTCCTGTAGAACCAGATCCAGACTTGCCAAATATGCTCATTTTCCACTCTCCACTTTCTGATTGCGAGTGGGCATGCGTACAGCTTGTATGCATGGTGGAAAGGGTGGTATGCTAATTGTACAGTAAGGGCCTGGTACGATCTTCATTCACACACCTGCCCCACATTCATTGTTAAGGTAGGGTCCTGGCATCAGTGGGGGCCTCCCCTTGCACATATAGGACTTAGGATCACATTGCGATCCGCCATCAGAACTCAGCTTGCGCCGAAGCCCTGACCGCATTGGCGGATAACTGGATCCGGCCCATTATGTGTTATGTATGTCTATAATTGTGTGTGCAGCACTAGCTTTCTCTGCCAATCTCTCCTGGAGTCTACATTTCATTGTAGAAAAGCGTTTATTGGATGGGTTTGAATCCTTTCTAAATAAGGATCCTGCTTAGAAGCATTCTTTTAACATGTAAGAGTTTTACATATAATTTGTCTCCTACTTTTAAGTTACAAATCTATTTATGTTTCAGATACATTACTTAGTACAAAACTAGGACTCTGGCATCCAACCATAAAATCTGAATCAGGGGAAGCTAACTCTGTAGCCCTCATAGTTAAATTTTCCCTTTGAAAAGCATTATAATAATAATTCAAGATGCTTGTACTTTGTATTTTATTATGTATTTAACAGGTTTTTTTTATAGCACCATCATATTATGTACCCTTGTATAATTTTAACAATCATAACATAACTGGGTAGTATCAAAAATATTATATATATGTCCTGCTAACAAGGGCTATACATCACACCGTTGTGAGTCCCCGCTGCGATGGCTGTCAGTATGAAGTAGGGACCACAGAAAGTTGCTTTTCGGCTGTGTCTATTTCGAATTTCAATGAATTTTTTTTATGATTGGGTGAGCATGCGATTTGTATACTCGCCCATTCATTTTTGGAAGTGAGGCCGCAGGACCACCTGAGAGGTGAGTAACCCTCATCAAGGCATAAGGAATTGATATCCCAGCCATTTCGGAACTGGCTGGGAGTGAACAGCCCTATCGAAATAGGGCCATTTACAACGGGGACACACACTCGTATCACACAGTGGACCGGCCAGCTTGTATGGTAAAAGTGCTCAGTGCTGTATATGATCCTGTCTCACAGCATGTTAGTAGGAGAGCTGAGGGTAATGCTACTAGGGAAGAAAAGTGTCCAAGTTTGTGTTAATTATGTAACAGGCAGGAAAACTGGGTCACAATTTGTATTTAGCTTTGTTTATATATGTTTTACTCTTTATGTACTTGATGCACTGATACAACTTTAACACCTTATTGTAAGCATTGTGTAACACCTTGTTTCATACCTAAAACAACTTAAGTAATTATTTTGTACTCAAATAAAAAACTTTAAAAAAAGAAGGAAAGCGCTTTCATCTATATTACTTAGTACACGCTTCATTCTCTATATATTATTGTGGGGTTCCGGGACATTTAGGCATCTAGATTTTACACATACACTTGTACTTAAGGGCTCTATTCTGCCCTATTCCCCTTTCACCCACCTTCCCTCCTTAATTAACTCTAACTTTCACTAGCTCCTCTTCACCTCCTCTCCTCCCCTTACCTGCCTTTGCTCCTAAGTAGTATCCAACTATCCCATATCAGCCCAAAAATAGGGAAGTCAACTTGCCAGAAATACCTAATAGTGAGAAATGAATAAAGCTTAATGCAATACCAATAGGTGGAATATGGCCTAATACTCCAAATACCCACAACCCATATCTGAGGTCAAAATCCAGATTTAGCGGGCAAATTGCAAACTGAAAACAGTATTTAAACATGACCCATTCTAAATGAGCAACAACTGATTCTTTAAGAAATCACTGTTGTTCCAATATAGAAAATGTTGTTCATTTCTGTGATACATCTAATTCACCTTCCAAAGTAGTAATTAAATCTGATGTGTTTAGGAATATTATTTGGTTATTAACCACCCACCCACCCAGCCACTAAATTGATGTTCATTCACCTCCCCCCTAATGTCTGTGTAAAAACCTATAATCCTTCTGGAGAGCAGGGTTGAAGTTTTATCCCTAGCTCAGACTCAATTCAAATCCTGAAATCACTTGTAAGCTGCAGCTTCTTTCAGTTGAATGTTGTATGGATGAGCAGTCACGTGGTAGGAGGTCCAGGGTGGATTAACGTAACAGGGAAAAAGTCAGAAGCCAAGAGAGTAGTCACGTCCCAGCTTGTGCACACTGGAAATTTTCATTTCTTTTCTTTTCAAGGTTCTGGTCAAATAATTGAACCTTATATGACTTTTAAAACCTCCTTCATAACCACTCCTGTTTTATTTCTGTCTAATCTCTCCATCTCCAACATCCTAACATTGGCTAGTTTCCATGACCACATATTTCCACTTGTTTGAATAGACAAATATGTAAAATGAAGTGGTGAATGTCTATACTTACACTAGATGTACACTTTGCTAAACAAAGTGAAATCTATCATGCAGCATTAACTGAGCAGCCTATTAGTTACAACTTTCTACAGTCTACAGACCAGATTCACACTTAAGTGTGAAATAAATATGCTTGGATTCGCAAATTTACCGCCTAAGTTGCAAGGCAACACCCATGACACTCCTATTTAAATGGCTTCCAACGGTCCCAGTTAACCCACAATACAGTGTTCCCAATCTCTGCTAGTAGTGTAAAATAGAGATGAGTGCTGACCCCCATGTTTTGATTTTGGTTTTGGCCAAAAATTTTATGTTTTGGCTTTTTAGGACCGTATTCAGAGATCCGTGTCCAGATCGGGCCGCAAATATACGCACGCATGGTGCATGCCAAACCCCCTCACCGCCATGACGCTCCCCTCTCTCGGCCATGCTATCGGAGACTTACGTCTCCATAGACCACCTGTGACTTTCCGTGTGCAGTCTCGTGCATATATGTCCTCCGTCCGTGCGTATCTTTCCTTCATTTAAATGCCTCCCCCCCCTGCCCATTTTTATTTATTTTTATTTAAATTCTCCCGTGCGTATTTTTACGTCGCCGATCCGGACGTATGTACCAACGTGCGATTCACAAGTCCATCTGTGAGGCACTTCCGCGCGTATAGTCTACGTGAACTACATTAAAAAAAGTTACTACACATGTGCAGTTTAAACATACCTAAAAATACGCATGGAACTGGCCATGAAAACGGATCTCTGAATACGGCCTTTAATCTGTTATTCTTTTAATTGCTAAAAACCTTCAAAGTCAAGTCATTTTTAAGTATTTTTTGCTCCTACACGCTTTTTTCTCTTTATTTAAACAATTGTTTGTTTCAAACTTATTACCAACTATAGAATTTATATATATCTTTACTGTGGAAGGGTCCATAGATATTGACCTGTAGTATTTTATATAGCAATACATGAGAATTTAATTTGCAGAAAAATGTCACAAAGTGTGAGAGTTGGTTACTAGAAAAAATATGGTAGCATGTAACAACCAAATTCAATCTTGTAAGGTGGTCCATTTAGACTGGAAATTAATTTTATTCCTGCTATTAACCAATATAACGGGGACCTCTTGCCCCTTCTATGGGTGTAGTATGTGAGATAAATGAGACATTCTGACAAAATGAAAATTGTATTAAATACATAAAATAATTTCAAGCATATACAATATCTAGGGATGTAGATATCATCTATCTCCTAGGCATTAATACCTACGTGACCGTCCAGAAATGGCGCAATAAATATAATCTGTCAAAGTTTTCTAAGGTCAGATAGATTCCCAAAATTGTTGGGTATGTCACACAATAAACTTACTTAGCTCCAGTTCAATATGAGCAGAGATAGACTTACACAGCTCTGAGTATATGCCTATTCTAACAGCACGTATATATAGGGAGAGCTAAAAGACAGTATCATATTGTTGCAATAATAGTGTCAGTCCAGTAAATATTCCTAGCACTCAGTTGCAGTCTAAGGGCCAGATTTATTAAGCTGCGGTAAAGTGGAGATGTTGCCCATAGCAACCAATCAAATTCTAGCACTCACTTTCCTATTACATGCTAGAAAGTCAGCTAGAATCTGATTGGTTGCTGTGGGCAACATCCCCACTTTTCCTTTCCCGCAATCTGGCCCTAAGGGTTAATGGGTCTTAGCACTTGTATGGGTGGCAGAATAGTGTCTGTATAAGTAAATTATGAGTATAACTTCATTAACATTGGTTGTCCTGTGTATGGAGAGACTATAGTTAGCTCCCATAGTATCTCCGCACAATGGGCCTGATCCAGACCTACAACCGCAAGCGATAGTACGCCGATCGTAAGCGAAAAATCGGGCAAAAAAACTCACTGCGTGCAGTGCAGTATGACAACTTCCGGTCGGCTGAAGGACATGAGCGTACAGCGAGCGTATTTTCAGCGTATTTTTCGCCCAAGGGGCGTGCGTTTTGTACGACGATTGTCTGGACGCTCGAGTTACTACACAGAGGCGGGGATAGCCATTTAAATTGTACAGTATGGGTGTGCTTAGCCCAGTACGACCAGCGTATCGAAAATAAAATTCGCACGTACGCTGGAAAAACGTAGGGTAGGGTTCAGCTGCCGTAAGTAGGTACAATCAATGGGAGTGTCATGGGCGTGAAAGTTTATACGCCCGGGCGATCATACGCTACGCTCGCGGGCGCTCGCGGTCGTAGGTCTGGATCAGGCCCATTGTACCACTTGCCAATCATACAAGCACTAAAAGCCATTAACACAGGAAAGTAAAGGCAAAAAGAGACAGAACATATTTTTACCTATTTGCATGACTATAGGAACTTCTTTTTGTGTGTAACACTCATGGAAACTTTCTTGCTTTTTATGATAAAAGTTAACTGCCCTGTGGTAGGGTTTCTTTTTATATATATATTTATTTTGGGTTAGTTTCTGGGCTACCAGAACAACACCCTCCCCTGGGTGTGCCACTGGGCCCCACAGTCTAGCTGTGATTTTTCTTACCTTTTGTCTAGCTCCCTCCAGGAATGGCATATGAGGACTGTTTCTTCAGCAGGCCCGCAGGAGTGTCTCTATGCAGAGCTGCTAATAGGGTAGATTGGACTAAAGGTGAGTGCAGGGGGGATGGTTGCCCCTTGCACTCACTATAGTGGCACCCCTGGTATTACCCATCCCAGGCTTTCTGTTTATTTTTTCCACTCAGCTCAATAAAGTTGTATTTACATTTTTTTTTATTAAAAAAAGGAATTCACAATCCTTTCTCTATGTTTAACCCTCTGTGTATGGCTATAGTCATGTAATACTTCCAGTCAGGGAGCAGAATACCGTACAAGGCTCTGAAGATCTGAAATTTTTGTGAAAATGGTGTTTTGCCTCGATTACAGATCAGATGGCTCAGTTCCACTCAGAACCCTTAAATACGGATCTGTCGGATTAACAACAATCCGAACCCCTCATCTCTAGTGTAAAACAAAGAAATTCACAATTTTAAGTATTTAATTTACATAACCCAACTATCAACAAAACAAATTGGCTAAATGTTTAAATTGTATATTAAATAAATATTA
>WWET01000766.1:245992-265535 GCA_011038615.1 Limnodynastes dumerilii | reverse complement strand
TGACACAGTGTTATACACTGCTCAAAAAAATAAAGGGAACACTTAAACAACACAATGTAACTCCAAGTCAATCACACTTTTGTGTAATCAAACTGTCCACTTAGGAAGCAACACTGATTGACAATCAATTTCACATGCTGTGTTGCAAATGGAATAGACAACAGTTGGAAATTATAGGCAATTAGCAAAACACCCCCAATAAAGTAGTGGTTCTGCAGGTGTTGACCACAGACCACTTCTCAGTTCCTATAATTTCTGGCTGAAGTTTTGGTCACTTTTGAATGCTGGCGGTGCTTTCACTCTAGTGGTAGCATGGTGTCGGAATTACGTATATCAGAATTTCTTGATTGTCAGGAATATTAGCATCTTGGAAATTTTCTGTGTTGGAATTTTATGTGTAGGCATTTTAAGAGTGATGGAATTTTATGTGTCGGGATTTCATTTGCTTGTCAATCTTTAGTTTTCGGTATGATTTTAGCTTCAGAATTTTTCGCAATCAGGAAATTCATGTCGGGATTTCTTACGTCTGTATTTCTTGTGTCAAAAATGTTACCACCACTGCCTATACCTGCCCTAAACGCATACATTTGCCACATGTTGTAAAGACTCATGTTGGCCTCTGCTAAATAGAGCAGTAACTAATTACATTTTCTTTTGGCTAACAGTTTGTATGTTTTGTTTTGAAGAACCCATAATAAATTTATAAGGACATTAGGCTAGATTCAGACACCTCACGCTTTCCCTATCTGCTGGGGTCTGTCCGTCTGACAGAGAGAGGGGTGTGCACGTCCTCTGTCATTCCTCTCTCTTGTGCGGGTTTTATGGCAGCTTACACTGCTATAAGCCTGCCTTAACTAAACCATGCAGATCAGCGGTCCGTATGACCACTGATCCGCAGCAGTGTGGGAGCCCCCCTCCCACACTGTACACTTTGCATGCTTACCCCCACCCACTTTAGCGGGTGGAGGGGAAGCACAACCCATTTCCTCGTAAATGGGCTCTTACGGAACAAAGTTCCATACAATGCTTGCCACGCTAGGGTTACTATTGTAACACCTTAGCGTAACATCTGGAGGGTGCATGCACCCTCCAGTCAAATCAGGCCACTTATGCACTTTGCCACTTTGCGTGCATTAGAGGCCTTGCGTACACAAGTGTGGATCCAGCTCCATTATAATTAATACTAACATTATGCATGAATAATATTATAATCTAGTTACTATCATTTGAAGCTTTTTTTCTGGGGTTTTTGTAACCTACACACTTTTGAGTCCCCATGAGATGTTTTAAGGTTGAGTTTAAGTCCCCTTCATGGCACTGTAACTATGTGCAGTACAATTAAATGCCCCCCATATTTTTATTTTTTTCTGTATATTTTTGTTTATCTGTGTTGGCCACATGATATTATTAAACCCCTTCCTTGTCATGTGTACAGATGGCAATGATAGAGATATACAGATCTAATAATTCTGTGGTCTTACCTATAGCCCTAATAATCTATCGTATATCATTCATCTCATAAATCACTCATGTTATACATGATGTATAAATGTAATGCATCACAATAATAATATATCTTGTCAATTCAGGAATGGTGGTATCAAGGGGCCAGATACAGACCAAAGTGCACTTTAAGTACAATCGCGTAGCGTATTTACACGTTCGTAAGTACAATGCACTCCCCCGGGTTCTCCCCACGGTCGATCGTAATTTTCCTATGTTACGACTACCAAACCCTACCTTAACTATTCCAAGCGTAACCACGCTCGTAAGTAGCATCCGGAGTTACGTAACGGCCTAACCCAGTCCATACTGTACAATTTAAATACCTCCCTACTCCTACAAAGAGTATTTCCAGGAGTCGTATGGATGACCCGCTCCTTAGTTCGCATTTACGCTAAAGTTACGTACGATCAAAGTTATGTTGCGTAATATCCGGTGTGCACATGCACAGTACATACAGAAAGGCGATTTTACAACAGCGACTAGCGTAAATACGCTTTCATAGTGAGGTTTGGATCTGGCCCAAGGTCTATATAAATTCAATATTTTGTTGTTCTACATGTTTCTAATACAGGATTCTTCTGGTGACAAAGGATATAACTTTGTGTTAGTCCACCTATAAAACACATCACCCTTTTAAGTACCTATTCAGGAGCTTATCATCTTGGGATGAGTAAACAATAATATCATACACACCAACATTTTCTACACCAGGGGCATGTGTGTGGGGGTGCATGGATTGCCCCTCCATTGGGGTGTGGCTTTTCTCTATTTTCATTTGCATATATGATAAGGTGTAAAATCTCATTTTACACTTTATATTATGAGCAAAAAACTTCCAGGAGGGTGTCTTGTCTGTCTTGTCTGTTCCCGCAGCTCCGCTATATTGATGAGATGCTGCAGGACTCTAAGGTGAGTAGGGGGGAGGGAATAGCCAGGCCAAAGCCGGTACAGACAGTTAAAGAATGGCATTGTAACAGCTAAATAGGTACAGTTGGAGGGCATGCAATATTTATATGAGATTGGGGGTTGCCACAAGAAATTATCACAGGAAAACCCAGTAAAGCAATGCACTTGTTATGACTAAGTAGCAATAATTAAAATCCTGAATCAGGATATATATATATAATAACTGTATGTTATATAAAATCCATAATTGACATATACCACAACTATATTTTTTAAGGATTTTTGTTTTGTTTAATTTTTTTTGGCTTATTTTCAGTGTGAAGAAAACTTCCCTATTTCCTATCATCACCTATTAATAAAGCTTGCTGTGTGCCAGTTAAACGTAACTGCTGGACTCTTGAGATGTCGCTTCTAGACGTGAGAGATCGGTGAGCAGCATTTAGGGATATTGCAGCTGCAGTCACCAGGGGATGTTTTGAAAACCGGGGGCAGCACAATTATTCTTTGTTATTGGAATACATAGCAAATCTGGCAAAATAACTTGAATTTACTTCATTTATTAATCCCCTGCAGTCACATACATAAGCAAGATGTAAAGTATCCTAAAGTGGCTGACTTTTCCAGAGCTGCATCCCTTAATCATTGTGTACAGAGGGGGAATCTCCCTTGTGCATTATAAATATGAAGGTTACTTAAAATATTAAATGTTCAGCACAATTATAAGTCCCAGATGGCTTTAATAAATAGTGCAAAGGGGGAAAAATGGTGCATTCTATAGCTGTATTATTATTCAGAAACCTATGCGATTGTGTGCCATTTAATTAGCACTCGTTTATACACTGTGTTAGGTATTTCCTCACAGTGCTATGATTACCGTGTTTCCTGTGTGCCTTCTCTAGCCCAAGAGACTATTCTCTCATTCTCTCAATCTCATTTATATCTCTCTATAGGTAACCAGTTGCTCTCTGGTCTAGATTGGACCAGAAATGTACTGTATAAGATAACATTCTCAGACACAATCTGATAAAGAACAATGTAACTGAAAAATGAACAGAATAAAGAAGCAAAGCAGACGATAACTACACTTGTGCATGTGTTATGGAACGGTAAGCCTACACTTTCTATGGTCAAAAATGAATGAAGAGACTGAATGGGCCATGTGGCTCTCATCTGCCGTCACTTTCAATGTTTCTATGTTTCTATAACATCGTGGTGGTTCAGAAGACTTCATTGTAATATGCGCAGAACGCAAAAATGGATGACATTTACTCCAAACGCACATAAATGAAAGAAACTTCTATTGTCTGGACCTGTCCAAAGTCCCTGAATGAGAGCATATAAGGATTGCAAAACATGGGTTATTATATTATGACCATCAGAGATGAAAATATTAATATCCATTCAGAATTGGCAGTTACCAGTCTGACAGGTCTACTGGGAGATTGAGAGAGATGAGCCTGGTAAATCCAGTGGAGGAGCATTTGAGGAATCTCAGCACCTCCTGGACGTTCAGAAGAGTGTATCAGGAGACCTCTGTTTTCCAGCTGCTCTTATCTTGGGTTTCAAAGGACCAGAATTATAATCCATCGGGAAAAGAAAAGTGGAGATATTGCCCATAGCAACCAATCAGATTCTAGCTCTCACTTTCCCATTACATACTAGAAATTGCCAGATAGAATCTGAGTGGTTGCTGTCCTATATCCACCAAAAACAGACTATGGGCCGTATTCACAGATCCGTTAGTTAAAGGTAGGCAATTATACGCACGTACGTTGCAAACCAACACCCATGACACTCCCCTCACACGGATGGGGTTTCGTTGACATCCGTCTCCATAGGGCACCCTTATCTCTATGTGTGCATTTACGTGCGTATAATACTTACGTAAGTGCGTATGTAGCTGACCGCACCCTCATATGGTCATGTAAATGCCCCCCCCCACCCACTTTCACGTAACTTTGTCCGTACGGATTTCAACTACGCCCCTCTACAAGTATGTCCCAAAGTGCGATTCACAAGTATGTGCCTAATGGACTTCCGTGTGTAAATTCAACCTAAATAGCGTAAATAAAGTTACTACGCATGTGCAGTTACTTCGATCCTAAAAATTTGCACGCAACTCCGCGCAAAAACTGATTTGTGAATACGGCCCTATATCAAAACACAAAAGCGTTTATGCAGATATATATGCTGACTTCTCCTCTTCCTAGGGTGATACAAAAAAGATTGTTTCAGTACTTCTAATTGCTCCAGTTTGGAACTGGCTATCGATAAAGGGCCATTTTCAATGGGGACCCATACCCCAACCTATTGCCCATTACTGATAAACAGGGCACTGTAATGAAAATGGGAATATGTCACTGGTTTATATTTTACATACTGTTACCAAATATGAGTCTGGTTACCTATTGTCTAAAACGTACTAGTAAAAGGGTACATCATTATGGCTTGACAAAACTTTTATCACTATCTGCTTTATGATTTTCATGCAATATATGAGTGATTTGTCAGATGCCCAACAATGGTCTTTACATGTTTTGACCACCACTTTGATGATCCAATTAGTCTGTTACTTGATACATAAGTAAAACAAACATGTGTCCTTATATTCACTAGTACATAGAGGCAAAAAAGAAATAAAGAATACTACTTGGTAAATGCAGTCTGTGTGTTGGTATTATAAATTAATTCAAAACAGTGAACAAACAATACTATCAAAACCATAACCACTTTAATGAGTATAATAATAAACATATACAAAAGGCTACATAATTATGAAACATATCATTATATCTAAAGGCAAAATATAAAAAATGATACATGCATGACAGTGACTGATAAATATCGCAACATATTCCCCATATAATTGGACATACCATTAATTGTAGTTTCAGCATCAATGTTGCCCTGAACGACGGCTCCAAACCCCTATTCTCAATAGACCAATTTGAAATTGCCATTGTGACAACAAGAAGCAAAAGGCACTTACTCCAATAGTGAGGCACTTTATGCATTTTCATCTGCCTTTATAACTTGAAAATACATTACCAACTATGTGGAGGAGATATTCTTAGTTTCTCGTTTTATTACAATGAGAATGTTATTGGATTTTCTCTATCAATACTGTTTCCCTAAATGGCTTAAATGAATCTATGAAATACAGACTGTTCCTTTAAACATATGCATTCAGTTGATTTCCCTTCCTCTGGCTATCTTAAGGACACAGTTGATTTGGATTCAAATAATTTTCCCCTAACTTTCCACTTCTAGCTGCTTAACTTTAACATGTCCCACTGCCTAACGCTAACCTACCTGCTAATCGGTTACTGTTGAAATAGGGCCATTTGACTTAATACCCTTTCCCTATAGGACATTTTCTGTATTATAACTACTTCTGGCACTGATACAGCCACGATACAGCTATTTGCTGTATTATTGACGGAAATAAGCTGTACTTAGCGGCAACTGCATCCCATGTGTCACCAAAAGCAATTAACTGAATATTGTAGAAACCGTCTATATATGTATAAATGGAAACTCACAATACACCTGGAAAATCGTCCTTTGAGATAGCCTAGGTGAAACGCACATTAGGTGTTTTAGACTTTGCCATACAAAGCGTCCTTCTGACCATCCATCTGTACTGCCGCTCATCCCATTCTGGAGAATTGGAAGAGATCGTGTTACAGCCCGAAAGGCTGAAGAGCAGACTGTGAAGTTGGTAGATTTTGGCAAGGGACAACTTTTCTATTGAGAATAGGGGCTTGGAGCAGTTGAATAGGGATACATTGATGCTGAAATGTCCGATTATATGGCACACAAATAATTGGACATATATTTGGACATATCATGGTCATATATGTATCATTTTCAATTTTATGTTTTATAATTGTTTTGCTTTCTGTATATCTTTTTTAATATGCTCATTAAAGTTATGGTTTTAATAGTATTATCTGTTCACTGTTTTGAATGAATTTCTAATACCAGCATACAGACTGTGCACTTTCTAAGTAGTATTCTTTATAACATTTGCATGTCTATGTGGTTTCATTTTTTTGCCTCCATGTATTACACTATACCTTTACTACTAAGCAGCACCTCCTGATTTGGGCGTTGTCTGTATTGTTTCATTTAATGTGAGTTGGTGAGGTGTTTGTGGTTTCTCATGTTAACTGAATTCATTTATAGCATCATACTTGCTTCTCTGGTTATTTTAATAGTGCCAGCTCTTTAAGGTCAGATTAAAAATTGTTTCAAAAAGACGATGACCCATATGCCAGATCCCTTTTAGATTAAATATATTTATTTTAAATTCTAACTACAAATTTCACCCCCAGTATTCCTGAATGGAAAATTTGGACAAATAGATCAACAGATCCTTCTAGATGCTTTGATTCATCTTCCTGTAAGGTCGCAGCCCTTTTAACTAATGAACATTGTAACTGTCCAGCAGTAATCATAACAAGTGGGTAAGGGTATGGGAACTGAGAGAGCAGAGGAGCTGTTGGAGATTGTATTAGAGAATGAAAATAACAATTAATGGTAGGCAGAAAATATAGATTTCTTCAGTGGACAGTCTGTGATAAAGCTGCACGTAACGTTACAGGGTTATGTTTATCTAAAATGCTCCTACTCTAGGCATCTTGACGATATATTGCCTTTATGTGACACATAAACACACAATGGCAGTGTGCAAGTTTTATGCAGCCTTTACTCTGTATTATTCAGGGTCGGATAGTTTCTAGGTCAGGAAGGGGCTGGGGGCATTAAAGGGTCTTTGGAACTACAGAGTATAAATCTTTTGCTTCTACCCCAGGGAAGGAAGGGAGGGAGACGCCACTTTATATCATGCTGAAAATTTACTGGGTTGTGTGAATAGGTGCAAACATGTTCTCCAGTCCTTTCAGTTATAGAATGAGTTAAAAACATTTTATCCTGACAGATTTTTGGGAGGAGGGAAAGTGGTAATAGTCTTTACAATGATCATATGGCAAATTATAAATATCACCCAAGCCCAAACATCCTAAAAACATAAATCTACATTTTGAAAGAAAATTTTGAATGTTGTCTTGTTATATAAAAGGTGGCGATGGGCAACCTTTGGCTTACCAGCTGTTGCTTAACAACATCTGCTGTGATGCTGCTTAAAAAATCATAATGCTTTCTAGTTATGTCAGTTTAACAGCACAGTATGTTTAAAATAAAATATATAACATAAGAGAAAGTTCCCTCAAGTGAAAACATAATGCAAATATTTAACCTGGCTCACATAACCAAGTAAGCTAACGTGTGGCTAATGAGTAGTTTTTTAATTGTACATATGTTTGGTATATCTTAGCTTTATTTGTGTTATGTTTACGTGGCGTGTTTAGATGCAGCTTTGTAAATGCACAAAAAGTATTCTCCCTGCATGCAAACTCAGGATCTGATAAGCATATGAGCATAGCAAGTGCAGAGCAAAATCATTTGGTAACATTTTCCGTGCTAGTAACACACTGGGCATTTTCTGTAACGATCAGACATCGTTGATGTTGAGATTACCGATTCGGCAGTTTATCTTTGTAATGTCCAGACTGAAACATTTCTCTGCTGACAGTATACTCTGCAGAAAGAAGCGGACATCAGGCATCGATATTGTTTAAAATGAAACCTGCCTGAAAATCACTTTAAAGGATGTCATGTATTTTGCAACAATCATTTTTAGTGGTACACGTTGGAATATAATTGTAAGAAATATAATTAAATTTGTACGCTGTATGTTTTAGCCTAGTGATAAAAAAGGCACCTGTTGCTCATACATAAAATGTGTGAACCCTTTTTACAAAAATAGACCTCTCAGATATTTTACCTAAATCAGTGGAAGTGTCCACTAATCAGACCTCACACAAAATACATATTTGGTGAGCTGGAAAGTGGCGCTAGTTCCACAATTCTTTTTTATTTTTTTATTTTTTTATTTGCCTGTTCTTTTGAGGAATTGCTACTAACTATTGTGAAGCTACATGTCCTAGCTTGAACTAACATCCACTGATTGGATAGTCTGCTTATGCTATTTGAACCATAAGTGCATTCCCTTCTAGTAAATTGCTGTCTGTGTATGCAGAAGCATAAAAGGCAACACAACTGCTGCCTGCCAATGAATGATTATGTGCTCATGTGACTGACACTCTCATTGGCTAGCGGTCAGTTCAGGTCAAAGTCATTCAGCACTAAGAGTTCATAGTGAGCATTTGTTTTGACTTTATTGACGATATTTTTTTAAATCTCTGCCACTGGATTACAAAGGCAGAAGAATTTAAAATTAGTTTACAATAGAATAAGAATTTCCCATTTGATTACAAAGGCAGAAAAACCATAAAACAATGTATTTGATTTGTGATTATTTAGAATTTGTGGAGGACAGGGTAAGAGCACTTCTCAGTGCAGGACTGGCAGCCTCCAGTACAGGGATTGCACCGTTAGTATTCCCGCTCCATAGACCTGGTTGTTGTTTTTTCTTACCTTGATATGAGGCAACACAATGCTGCTATTACTGTTCTTGTAAACACTATCAATAATTGGGCTGATCAGATGATAACTGAGGGCCGTATTCAGAGATCCATTTTTGCTCGGAGTTTCGTGTGTATCTTTAGGATCAGATTAACTGCACATGTGTAGTAACTTTATTTACACTATTTATGTTGAATATACGCACGGAAGTTCATTAGGCATGTACGTGTGAATCGCACTTGGGGACATACGTGCGGAGGGGCATTGTTGAAATCCGTATGGACAAAGTTACTGAAAAATCTACTGTAAAGTGTATGCCGCTGCCCATTCATATCCGGTGTAATATGGGTGGATTGGGAACAAGAGGCTCTAGATAAAAATGTTGCAAGTGATCACATATAGTGGGATCATAGGTAAAGCCAATACAAAGAAAACAGGATTAGCACAACATTATTTCTCTGTTCTTCTAGTGTTCCTCCCAATGTAATCAGGAACCTTAATAATAGCAGTACTAATATCAAATGAACACCACCAAAAAATATAGTTTTCTAGTGACCGCCACATAATGCAGAGAGCATCCCAGTTTCCACAACCAATACAGAGAGCATCCTAATGACCTTTCAGCTTCCTTGTGATCGCCACCCAATACATAGAACATCCTAGTTTTTTCCTAACAAGAGGGTCTCCCGGGTTGCCTCAATGTCTCACAGCCTGAGCCTACCCTAAGCAAGGCATTCTCCCTGGCTGGTCTTGGAGTTAGTAGTGTCTAACTGGGACAGTTAAAAACAATTGGGACAGCTAGCTGCACAAAAGGTGAATATTCTGGGGAGATTGGCTTGTCACCATGCAGTATACTCACTCTCAGGCACACCAAGAATTCAAAACAACTGTAAACTGCCATGTATTTACTCCTACAGTGCACAAGATTAGTGTGAAAGGGCTGGATCCAGACTTAAGTAAGTGCTTGAAATTAGTTACTCCTGGGCTAAACCATGTTGATTGCAGGGGGGGGGGGTCAAGATAATTGTATTCTTTGCATGCAGGGATATATCTCTGAATTGCTTACCGCATATAGATAGTGACCAGCTACTATCACACTGTTATTTAGACTTGGGATAGGAAACATCACCTCTCAACTCTAAAACAGATGAAATATGATTCCCCTGCAATCCACATGGTTTAGCCCAGGAGAAACTAATTTTTATGCACTTACTGTACTTAAGTCTGGATCCAGCCCAAAGTGACAGATATATTGCAATACTTTCTGTGTGAATAAGGTAGACACTGCAGTAGTATTTATATAATGGGGGTTTCTTGGGGACATCAAATTGTCTTTTTTAATTAGTTATATTTTATTAGTAGATGTAGGCATATTTTCTTAGTTTTTTTGGGGGGAAAACACTAGGGGGCAGAAAAAGAGATGAACATATGTCTGATTGTGGAATGTATCACTGGGCATGCCCGATAAACATTTGCATTCAGATGGGTGTTTTGTGAGAGGGAAAGGGTCGAATCATTTGGTCTTGTAGTCATTGTACAGTAAGGGCACGCTGATGCACAAGGCACGCCATAATTACATTTTTTTCAGTTGCCCTGGTTCCATCAAGCCTAATTACGCCACTGGTCCGCCACCATCAGGACCTGAACATTGGTGTAAGTGGACCGGATTCAGAGATCCGTTTTCACGTGGAGTTGCGTGCGTATTTTTAGGATCGGTTGAACTGCGCATGCGTAGTAACTTTATGCTATTTACATAGATTTTACGCACCGAAGTCCATTAGTCCATTGGGGACATACGTGTGTGGTTGAAATCCGTACGTTCAAAGTTACGTGAGACAGGGCAGGGGGGGTGTATTTAAATGGGCATTTGAGGGCGCGGTTAGATAGATACGCACGTACCTTGACGTACGCCTGTAACTACACACGTAGACATAAGGGTGCCCTATCGCACTCGTAAGACAACGACAACCGTACTTGCGTACTTTTAAAAAACGGATCTCTGAATACGGTCCAGTATGCACAGTTAACGGCAAAACAGTTGCACTAGCCACAAAGTCCAGAGGGCTGACATTTCATTGCCCATTACGGGCCATTACATTACATGCACAATAGAAAAGGTACATAAATGTTGTATTGTATAGCTGTAAAAGAAAATGTATCATTAATCATTTTTTACAATTTTTTGGGGTGCTAAATGCATTCCCTGCTTTTGTTTTATTGCAGTCACACAAAAAATAACCATTTCCAGTGTGCATTACAGAGACGTACCATGCGCTACCATCTGGATCGCTTGGGAATACGCAGACTATATGGTCGTGTAGCTGAATTGAGCCTGAATGCTCTGTGCCCACAAGCTACATGTTATACGTATATGGGCATATTTTTTTATTACTATATTTTATTACCTAAACCTGTGTAATTTATTATTCATAAAAATGACTGTTCTTGCAGTTTTCCTTACCTTTGCAAATGTAGAATGAGGACAATTCTGAAAAAAGAGCTCCATCGCTCATAGATGTGTAGTTGCTTCAGAAAGACAAGCCGTGCTTGAGGTAATTCCAGTCAATTGTCCATGTTAGCATTAAAGGTTATTTGGAATATATTTCAGATAGTTCTCATTTCAAGTCACGTGTCCATTGTATGATTTCTTCTCTCTACACACTTCTAGGATATATACCAGTTCTTGCATATTACCATCAGTATATGCCATATTATAAACAGATGTCAGTCAGATGTTGATTGATCCTTAACTTTCAGCATTTATTTTTCAACGTTGTCTTGTGTTACAAACCTCTGACAGACATAATGTTTTGGGTTCTTTGCCCATTCCTTTGATTACATCTTTATTTTCTCTGACAATGATACAATGTTTGTGATTTCTTCTACTTGTGCTTCAGTATATCTACAAAAGCAAATAAAAATTGATCATTGATAATTATTGATAATATTACAACAGAACATAATAAGCATATCACAAAAATAAAACATGCTTACACATGTAAAGCATTTACTTTAATAAAGTGATGGACTACTCATTTTCCCATCAAAGTTCGATGGAATAGGCTCCACCAATAACTAATGTTATGGCTAATTGTGAGTGTTATCCTTACTAACAATTACCATCACATCTACATATCTTTTTAAAAGAAATCAAGAACAAAGCTGTTTGTGGTTATATTTATTTAGCTAAAGTCAGGGGTGTTTAAGAAGTGAGGGGGCCCTTCTGCAGGATTTGTACATGGCCCTCCCCCCCTTTACCTGAGACAGGACTGTCCCAATTTGCGGACCTCAAAAGGGGCGGGCCTAAATGCTCTGTAAAATAGGGACAGTCCTACTGCAGGGGAGAAGGTAGCCCTCGACCACTCATAAATTGAAGAACCGTATTGTTTGCTGTGAAACCATGCGTCTTCTTTTACTTAGATCAGGCCACACCTGCTATATGTTTATAATCAATGGATGTGTGTTCTAAATCAAACAAATAAAGGCTCATTTATTTAATCCAGTGCTAATTTTACATTTTGTGCACGACTTTAGCCTTGTAAAGGTGCCATTATTTAGTTAGTTTGTGAAGGTTGTTTAAAATTTGTATTTATTTAAAATTTAGTGAACACCATTACATTTAGCTATATTTATTTATTGTGTTGCTTGTTTGTGTTGTTTATACTTTTTAAATGCTTATTTTTTTTATTGTTTTATGAAAGTTTTTAAATGTAGTGGTTCTTTGTATTTTTACCTTCATGCAGTATGCGTTTATGTGTATTGTAAATTATGTCATGATTATTCTTATTTCAAGTTGTAATTTTAATGGTTACTTTTGGTTACATATGTTAATGAGAGTATGAGCTAATTGGTGCGTTTAGTTACGTATTGAATCATAAGCAATTTTTAGCACCTAAACACACGACCAATAAAGTCTGCAAGTACCTAATTATACACAGGAAAGACTTATATCCTTACATTGCACTCCTGAAACAGGGGGATTGGTTAACTGGGTACTTTATTTTCTCTGAATCGGTATTGCGCATTTTTTGCATGCGTATATTTATTTAAGTTCGCAATTTTACTCTTAAGTGTGAATCAGGTCCAAGGAACCCACCTTAAAATATCTGCACCATCCCTACAGAAAATTAGGATTGGATGCTGGGGTTAAACCAAGCTCTTACTGTTCAGTCTACATACCTGCCCCCTCCCACCGTGCTTTCCTCACGTATGCTTCCCACTCCACCAAGTCCCGCCCCGCTGACGAAAAGCTCTCCATTACAGAACACTGGATTTGTTGGATGAATGTTGCATAGCATGCGCATGCACACCCACAAAAAGGGTATGTTCTCCGCACTATGCGAGTGGAAAGCGCACATTTTGCAGGAGTCTAGATCTGTTTTATTATGACTCTGAGGTGTTAGATGAAGAGCTTTGTAGATTATTGTAAAGTTATGAGGTAAACGTTTTGATATGTTGATAGAGTTAACAAACATACTTACATACACTTATATATAAAGAAATACATTTGTCCCAAAAATATTTCTATAACTTATTCAATGTGCTCACTGTTGGGTCTGTCAGGCACGTGCATAAGGGCTTCACTTATTCCCCTTGTGTGCTCCTGCCCCCCATGAGCATGTGCTTCTGTCTGCTCCTTTGTATGTAGACCGGTGCCCCCTCTTTTTCTTTTCTGAACCTCTGAACCATTGTGTATTTGTGCCACTGCCAAACCTTTGTGCATTTGTGTACCCCTGTCTGATCTTCTGTCTTTGTTTGCTTAAGGCTTTGCCTCTCTGTTTCCCCACTTTTTTTTTATATGTATCTGAGCTTCTTTTAATCCAAGAAAGAAACAAATACATAGCTAACAAACCAGAACATCAAAAATAGCAATTATATGATAATTCTATGTGTAGGATTATTAGTGCTTTGGTTTTATTATTTGCATTTTATTACTGGGGTTTTATTTAATGTGAATAACAAATAATATCTTATATGATAAGTCGCTAGTAGGTTTTCTTTACAAAGCATTATAAAAAGTCCTTCTATGGCAAATGTCTACATTTAAGATGACATTGGTGTATATTAGCATCTGTTTCTGGAAATGGCAGTGTTGAGAAGTATAATGCACTCACATGAGACTGGCAAACCACATCTGTGTGGCAGCCTGCATAGTACTTGGGGCACTTGGCACTCATTCACTGTCCTATTTACAACCCCCCTCCTGTCATAAGTGTACTCGACTTTCCCATAACGCCCCGTCCTACCTCACCGTTTGAAACATTTCAAGGATGGAGCTCAGGATCCATGTCCATCCTAGAAATGTGTCGTAAAGCCCATTTATTCAAATTGTGGGCAAAATGTCCCTTTTACAGAAGTCTGGTTCCAGTCCAATTGTGATATGTTTTTTTTTAGTAAATCTCATTACAAAAATCTCAATGTATTTTACGGTTGAGCCTGAATTAAATACAGAGGTACATTTGTATGGATACACCATTTGTCTGGTTTGGCTAATTTAACAGCACGCACATTTCATGCATTACAATTACTGGCAGTCTGTGAAGGATGCCTTAAAAACTGAAACAATCTACAGTTGATGTTTAACAAGTAGAAAACATGAAGCCATGTGGTTTCTCATCCCTGCTAATGCAAAGAAGTCACTAGCAAGCACCTAGGGAGGGGTTGGAAAGCAGAAGAAACAGCCCCAAGTGCACTGTGAATGGTGCACTTGGGGCTGTTTAGCCATAACACTATATCGCTGGACTGCAAACTGTTGTAAATCAATAACCTCTATTAGCACATTAAGCGACAATGACTTCTATATGATTACTGAAACATTATGAGAATGCTCTGAGACTGCAGTGTGTTTGTGCACTGAACAATATTTTTAGTTGCATTGCATCTTTTTTGTTTATTTTTGTATGTGAACTATTGTCAAACTAAAAAGCTAGATGTGTTTTTTACATGAAGTTGTAAAACTAAATAAAGCTAGCAGAAGCTACAAAGGCACTCAGGATGGGAGTGAAATACAGTCGTTGTGATCTCAAGTTTATTATTTTTATGCTGCTTTTAACACTTGTTGTTTTCTGAGTTGCCATTTTTGCTGCTGGTACTGGGTAAACTGTTTACAATTGTCTGCCAGTTTTACTTAAGTCATATCTTTACGTCTCCCTTAACATAATTTAATGCATAGAGACGCTGTTATAAAGGAGATCAAATATTGTAACCCTATGCCATCAGAGCAGTTGAAAAGGTCCCTTAAACTGGTGTATTACTGATTTGTTGAAAAATACCAGCTGTGTCCCAGTTGTTTGTGCCATCAACTTACACAGCCATGTACAGTACATAGAATAAGTTTAATTCCCATGCTGGAAGCATGGAATAATACAATCTCCATAGTGATATTGCCATATTTATGAACCGAACAAGTTTACCCATTTTGCCACAATATTTCTTTAGTAAAATGTTTCCTGCAGTAAACACATGAATAGTGATCACTTATTTCACAGTTTCTTCAGCCAAGGTTAGAATGTGCATTTCTTAATATAACTTCTATATTACCTTTTATGGTTGTGGTATCCAGTTAATTGTTCAGAATGTTGACAATGACACAGTCAGCACTATAAGGTCGACTCTATCATTGTTGGACAGTGTAGTGCGTTTTGATGAGTTAGGAGCAGCAGACAGTGGTCAGCAAACAAGGCAACTTGCAGAAACTGCCGCCGCAGACCCACCGCCCTGGACCGTACAGGTGAGTAATATAAAGGAGTCTATAGGGAGTTTTAGGGTTAGGAGTCTATGGGAAGTTTTAGGGTTAGGAGTCTATGGGGAGTTTTAGGGTTGGGGAGAGGAGTCTTAGGGTTAGGCTGCAGTGAGGGGAGTCTAAGGGTCTGGCTGTGGGGAAGGGAGTCTTAGGGTTAGGTTGCGGAGAGGGAGTTTTAGGGTTAGGCTGCAGGGATGAGAGTCTTAGGGTTAGGCTGCATTGAGGGGAGTCTTAGGGTTAGGCTGTGGGGAAGGGAGTCTTAGAGTTAGACTGCAGGGAATGGAGACCAAGGGTTAGACTTCAGGGAAGGGAGGGTTAGGGTTATGGAAGGGTAGGGTTATGGTAAGAATACATATAAGGGTTTGGGTTGGGGAAATAAAGAGTGGCACTTACCTGTCTACGGCGGTCTTAGTAGCTCCATCTTCAGAAATGGGGTCTCAAACAAAGCCATTTCGAAAAAAGGACCCGTTCTCAGCAGTAACCCACACCCAATATGTACAGGTGCACTCAGAGGAAATAGCACTGTTTTGGGGTCAGGTTACAGCAACAATTTTAGTCTACACAATCTTTTTGAGCAACATGTAACACTCTCTAGCAATAGCCATTATGTAGCAGGTCTAAAGTATTTATGTAATGCATATCCCACCTTATTGCTCCTGAGTCCCTGGGATTAACCCTTTCCCCCCATATGACTGTTTGTCACTCAGACAGGTACAAAAATAACAGGATATCTGTCAGCCTTATAACTATCGGCACTCCATATCACACCGGCCTTTTATTTACCTGCCACTCTATCCTAATGGTTCTTGGTTTTACTTCTTAGTTGTATTTAATATTAAAAGCAGGGACAACACTTGGCTTACTTGCAGCACACAAATACTGATCATCTTAACCTTTAAACTGTAATTGAAAGTTGAGGCCTCTCACATCTCATTCTGTTTGCACGGCTTCAATTTGCCACCTATGCAGTTTAATGTATTTGTGCTGAGTTGTACGTTTGCAACAGTTTTTACTGTTATTTTCAAGCCCTAGGTCAGACCCATGATGTGTAAGGTCAAGGATTGATCTGTTTTGTATAGTATTAATAAGTCACTATATTCAGATGAAAATCTTACTGTTTCAGTGCACTTGTGAATGGATCACCAGTACTTTTCCTCCTGAAATCCTGCACCAGCTTAGGGTTGGTGGAGCTGCATGACGGAAAAGGGGTCAGATTTACTAAGCTGCGGGTTTGGAAAAGTGGAGATGTTGCCTATAGCAACCAATCAGATTCTAGCTCTCACGTTCCTATTACATACTAGAGAATGTCAGTAGAATCTGATTGGTTGCTATGGGCAACATCTCCACTTTTTCAAACCCACAGCTTAGTAAATGTGGCCCAAGATCTTTCTTTAATAAAAGTCATAATTCTCATTTAAAGCACAGCCCTACAGACCATGACAGACAGCTGGCAGACATTAAAGATATGTTTTTAAACACACAGCATTACATACCCTCCAACATGACCCATTCCATTATGTACAAAATACTCTGCTTTTCAGTTTTCAACTGTCAGTTACTATGGTAACCACATGTGTTGAAGAGGCAAATAATTTTTTAAAGTCATTTCAGTGAAAGAGTGAGAGTTGGAAGCTCAGGTGCGGAGTATACTGTACCTAATGGAATGGGTCATGTTGGAGAGTCTGAGCATTACCCTATGAAACAATATATTTAATTATGTTTTAAACATTTATTCTAATGAAACAATACATACAAGAAATGAATTTAAATTACTTAGAAAAAGATACTTGAAACATGTATCTTGTCTGGGCTACTGCATTACACCTCTCCACTTATACATATCTGTTTGCATGATTTAAATATGTCATCATTCCCTATACTACCTATCGTGAGCTCCTACTCTCTGAACTCTGGATAGGGTGTACACATTTTCACTGCTTTGCCTTATTTGTGTTTACTGTTGCTCCTTTACTTGTTGCTTTTTATAGAAATTTGCTATTTTAGTTTACATTACTCAAAAAGTCTTGCTTGCAGCCCTTGTTCCATGTGGAGTTAGTGCATAGCAACCTTCACTGTAATGTATGCGATCAGCTATGTGTGTTTTGTGTCTGTGTTTGTCTACTGTCTGCTCACTTCTTCAACAGCATGGTATTCTCTGCTGCACAATTCAGCACTTTTGTATAGGTATGAATTTTCAAAAAAAAAAGTACTGTTCCAAAACACAGTGCAGGCCACTTAAGGGTTGCCGACTCTCCCGGAATGTCCGGGAGACTCCCGAAATTAGGGCGGTTTACGCCATCAAGCCCCACCCTGATCCCTATTACAGCTAAAAATGGGTAAGTAATAGTCAAGGGGACGGGGCTTAATGACACAATTTGCATAAATTGCGCCATTAAACCCCACCCCCTGCATGCATCTATAGCTTCCCTCCGGGATTACCTGGAGGGAAGCTGCTAAAAGCCGCCAACCCTGGGTCACATTCTGATTTGTGGAGCTTTGAAAACCTTTCTGTGACCACAAACAATAGCAACTATGTACAGCAGAAGAAGCTGCGTTTCTTTTACTTCAGTGTAAGCAGTTTAAATTGCGTTAAGATGACTTTTGATTTCTAACATAAAACAACACCTGATTCGGTTTTGAAGAGTATGTACAGCACTGTTTTTGCGCCATGTAAATGCAGTATGAGGGCAACCTTAGAAAAAGAAGTTATCTGTGAACACATCCATGTAATAAGGGCTAGTGTAAAAGGGTGTTTATATACGTTTTATGACAGTGACAATCTGGGTGCATCTTTACAGCTGAGTGCAGATCAGCAGCCATGCTTCTGGTTGCTTCCTCAAAAGATCCTGCACCAGCAAAGAGTTGTAGCTGCCAGGCTTCTCTGTTTTGGTGGTCCTAACTCTAAAACTGTCAGAGGGCCGTATTCACAGATCCGTTAGTTCTAGGTACGCAATTATATTCACGTACATTGCAAGCCAACACTCATGACACTCCCCTCACACGGACGAGTTTTCATAGACTTCCGCCACCACAGAGCACTTTTATCTTTACGTTTGCACTTACATGCGTATAATACTTACGTACATGCGTATGTAGCTAACCGCGTCCTCAAATGGTCATTTAAGTGCCTCCCTCAACCCACTTTAATGTAACTTTGTCTGTACGGATTGCAATCACGTCTCTCCGTACGTATGTCCCCAAGTGCGATTCAGAAGTACGTGCCTAATGGACAGTCGTGCGTAAATTCAACGTAAATAGCGTAAATAGAGTTACTTTGCATGCGCACTTACTTCGACCATAAAAATACGCATGGAACTCCGTGCAAAAACGTATCTGTGAATACGGCCCAGAGTCCCAACTTTGGGTCATATATCATTTATTTTTAAATTGACAGCTCACCCCGGCAGAGGTCCCCAAGTCTCCAAAACAGCCACTCTGAGACAGCGCCCCCTGCCAGCTGCTATCCCAGACAAGTTGTGTCTCTCTCTCTCTCATTTTTGTTCTCTTTTTCAGTTTTTTTTTAATGTTAAAACAATACTTGGTTGAACCCTATTTACATCTCTATTTGTATATTTCAAATACATACTTAATCTGGATAGGGGGCACTCATTTTTGCTGCAGTGCATACACATCTGCAGCAGGGGCGTTTCTAGAAATGAAGGGGCCCGTGTGCAGACCCCCACACGGGCCCCCCCTCCTCCTCCTCAGACGGCCCCTCCTCCCAAGATGGGCCCCCCCTCTTCTTCTTCTCAACCCCATCCATATCTATACAAATGGAGACGGTCTCCAGCAGTCTTCCATTCCCAACAGTGCCCTGCGCAGCCTCACGCTCTGCAAACAGAAGAGGAGCATGAGGCTGCGCAGTGCACGCACGCCTGACATCCCCATGTGACACCCGCG
>WWET01000766.1:230871-244252 GCA_011038615.1 Limnodynastes dumerilii | reverse complement strand
GCAAGTCAAGTGGGGAGATGCTTGAATAGGATCTTAGACACAATAATGGCATTCATAGTTGGATTGAGCAGACACAATAAGAGCATGTGTGTTGGGTGAAGAAAAAGGGGGATGGGGGCAAGTGGGGAGATGCTTGAATAGGATCTTAGACACAATAATGGCATTCATAGTTGGATTGAGCAGACACAATAAGAGCATCCTGTGTGTGTTGGGTGCACAAAATGGCTCCATCCCAATCTTTTTCTCTCTCTCTCATTATATAATGGACACACATTGTGTGCCCTCTTCTCTAAACAGTGAATGAGACTCATGTTTGTGTAACAGAAAATGATGGTGTAGTAGAGACTTTGCTTTCCTATTGTTCTATAGCATTGGACTTGCAATATGTTAGATAACACTGGTCATTGCCTCTAGCTTGGTGGGTGTGTGTGTGTGTGTGTGCGCGTGCATGCGTGTGTGCGTGCGTGCGTGTGTGTGTGTGTGTGTGTGTGTGTAGGTTTAAGACAGACCAAGTAATGCTTTAAATTCTGTTAAAATATATGGATATAGTACTTATAGGATTATGATTGTAAAGATACATAGCTATGTTTTATTGTGTATTGTATTCATATTTGTGTTCCATATGTGTACACACACACACACACACACACACACAAATATGTATGTATGTATGTATCTATCTATCTATCTATCTATCTATCTATCTATCTATCTATCTATCTATCTATCTATCTATTTATCATAATTACACTATCAGACCATTGCTTTTGAATAACCAATTTTTAATCCATATTTATTATAGGTTAACAGTTTGCAAAATACACATAGAAAGTATTTCTGCTTATATTGAGATTTAAAGGTAGCTATGCCATGAAATCTTCCAATTTATATGGATATTACTGGAAAATGTAGGCATTTTTGTGATGATGTAAACTTCCTGTTGTTTATAATATTATAAAGCATTAATTATATGCTATATCTTAAATGATATGGGAAACTTAAGAATATACACATATTAGAAGAATACAGAGCATACAATACAATAAATCTAACAGTTTCAATTAACAATCTTGTAGAAAATACATTTTGTATGGGTTGGTTTATTTAACTATTGCTTGAATCTTATTATTTTTCTCCAAAGATTAAAAATCCTTTTAAATTCTTATTTTGTGTATGAAGCCAGACATTTAAATCATTGTACTAGAAAAATAGGTCAAATCGACTTCCAAGATGTATCACTAGAAAATCCCGTCTGATGTGTCCTGCTTTCTAAATAATAATATAATAATGAAGATTTCTTTTACAATGGTTTCAAATAACATATTGGAGAATATTTTTGAGAAAGTAGTATTTTTTTTTAGCAAAATTGGATATAAAGATATAATCCCACTATACAGTGGATAGACGATGAATTAGGAATTTTTAGAGCTAGCTAAGAACCACAGTGAGAGCATGCAGAGCAAGTAAAAGCCATTTTCAAAGCCAAGGGAGGCCCTTGTCTCCAAAGGTATATGCTAACCTAATGCATACAAAAGCTGATAAATAAAAAAAAATAAGTCTCTATAAAGTATTAAATATATGTTTTTGCTATTATTTTATCAAAATATTACAAGAAACAAAAAAAATCATATTTCTTTGTCCAACCACTGTAAACAATACCTCCTTCTACCTATCTCTTTTCTTAAAAGGAAAAAAAAATCCTTCTTACATTTCCTAAATGATACTACAATAGCATTGTAATAGAAATCTAGTTGTAAGTTTTAAGTCAGAGCAGGAGGCGGGAACTCAGCAGGTCGTAGAACTTTAGAGTGTAAATAGAAAGCCTTCAAGATAATTAGTGAGAACTGCAATAAACAAAATGTGTTAGAGAAATTAGGATTACACTGGGAATTGTCTGTAGTTAATTAACAAAGTCATCTTGTTTAACTCACTGCAAAACAACTCTGATTTTATTGAACACTCATTATAAGGTAATCAAATTTGCTTACAACCTGTCATTGAAAGAGATTTGACTGCTGTACAACAAGCAATGGCAAAACAACACATACAGCTACTGTTGAAGTGTTTACAAGAAGTGGATCAATGGGTTGGGCCTCTGACTGGTTTTACTTCTAAACTGGGCGAAGAATAAAATTTGAACGTGTTCAGAATGTTGTTGTAAAGCGGGGTAGACAGACGTTGACACAAAAAAGCCTTTTGTGCTGGGCATTTCTCACAAACGATTTGTGGTTAGGTCGAAATTAGTGTCACTTGTCTTTCAACGTATATGCATAAAATTAAGCCGCATATTGGCATTGATATGGGACACAGACTGTGTATATATTAGTGATGTGAGCCGGGCTGACCTCAGCGGGGTGAGATGTCGTTTGGGCGTGAGAAAAACTCTGAGACCCTTTTCACAGCTGTTCAGAGCGTCCCATTGAAGCTAAGGAGAGCAGAGTTAACAGTCTCCCCTCCCTAACTCTTCCCATTCATTCTACAAACTCCCTTTGAGAGATCCTTAAAAATACACCTCATTACTCAGTGCCGGTTGTATTCAGGATCCTGCAGTGCTTCTGGTATCTTAGTGAATCCCTGCAGTTTTCCTATGTATTTATTTTTTTATTCTTTTTTTTTTTTAAGTGGATGGAGAGTTCAAGCAAAAGTATATCCTAAACTAAACAGAATTTTTCATAACATATAGAGTTTATTGCATAGATTTGAACAATACTTTTTAGAATGTTAGTGACAAAAAAATTCTTTGTGCTTTATTTCAATACTGGTAGTCTGAGAACTAGGACATGTCTATTTCATTTCACAAAAGGCCTAAGACATATGGCTTCCTAGATAGCAAACATCCCAATTACTTGGAATTTAATACATTTTGTGACCTTGTATTGTTTGGCATGTATAGGTATAAGCCATACTCACCAGTATGTTCTGCATTGTGTTATTTGTTGATACCATTGCTTATAACATAAATTTAGGTATATTTATTCTCTTATTTTGACAAATTTGATCATCTTTCTACTTTCTTTCTGAAAGTGAGGCCATTAACCTGGCTCCGGGATATGGCCTTCTGTACAGGTGAGGGGGGGATTACTATCCTTGGGCCAGATCCTGAGCTACGTACTGTAGCGTTTTTACGCTAGCCGCTGACATAAAATCGCCTATTTGTATTTACTGCGCATGCGTGCGGCAGATGTTACGTCACGTAATTCTTAATGTACGTACCATCAGCGTAATTATGAACAAAGGGGCATATGACACCCGTAGTTACGATTTGTATGAGGAGGGAGGCATTTAAATTGTACAGTATGGGCTGGGTTAGGCAGTTACGTACGTGAATCCATTACGTACGTCAGTACTTACGTGCCCAGGGGAGTGCATAAAAATACGATAGCGTAAACGTAACAAGCACTTAGGTCTGGATCTACCCCCTTGTTCATACAGACTTATGATTCTTTTCCCCAAACATAAAGCTATTGCGCTATCCAAGCTTAAAATATGGAAGAAGAAGGGCAGAAGTGTGGATAGTACTGAGGACGGTTAGCATGTCCTTGCTACCCCTTTCCACATAGTGGGAGAGTTGCACTCTTCACCCTGTACTGCCCTGCTATCGGAATTGAAACCAGGACGAAACTCTGGATCCAGAGGCTCCTGATCCACCCTGGTAATACAGTGCTTGCATATGTGCTGAGTACTGATTACCTAGGACTGGATCCAGAGTTAACTAAGTGCTTGAAATTAGTTACTCCTGGGCTAAACCATGTTGATTGCAGGGGAGTCATATTTCATCTGTTGCAAACAGTATTAGAGTTGAGAGGTGATGTTTCCTATCCCAACTCTAAATAACAGTGTGATAGTAAAGCTGGTCAGTATCTGTGTGCAGTAAGCAATTCAAAGACATATCCCTGCATGCAAAGAATACAATTAACTTGACTCCCCCTACAATCAACATGGTTTAGCCCAGGAGTAATTATTTTCAAGCATTTACTTAACTCTAGATCCAGCCCCTAGTGACTGAAAAATGCCCCCTTTCAGTAAGTCTGGATCTGGTCCTTAGTTTTAAGAAATTTCCAAGGAAGATGAATCAAACTGTTGTAGATTATTGTGTACAGTGTAAACTGTTTGTACATTCTACATTTATGGTACCATCTACTAATACCAATATCCTAACTATAAAAGAACACTATAGAAATGATGTTGCATTTGCAAGAGTTGTTTAATTAGTTACACAAGCTTGCATAGTAGAATACTTTCAAATGTCCCTTGAAGTACAGCTTCTGGTGACTAAGGTAAATGATAACTTTGATACACACACAGTTATTTTCTTCATTCATTTCCGTTTATGAACTTTGACATTATCCAACCAAGTTCCGCATGTCTGAAGGTACAATGAAGGGACTGATCTTCGTATACGCAGATCAATGCGTAAAACTTAGATTTACTACTGTTATAGGGGAGTGCCGGGGCGTGGACTCCCCTTTTGCTCTGCTTAATTACAGACCCCAGCACGCACATAAAGCTGGTGGGTATCTTGATCTGGCCCCTTGTTAGTAAACATTTATTTCTGCTGTCTGGTGTTCTGGACTCAAGAGTTGTCCTGTTGCTGCTGTGATGTGTATGTTGGATGTGTGGTAGCTTTGGCTCTTTTTAAGCATATTATAGACCACTATCTAATCAATATGATTTTTAAAAGCAGAAGTGTCTGAATCTACTTATCTGTTTCGATATCAGTGCGCTGCATACTGTATACATGCATACTTTCAGACTAATATCTTGTTGTATAACTCCAAAAAGATTCTGGTATGTTTATTAAACACAGCCATACATAAAGTAAAAATAAATATGTGTTCTCAATATATCACAATCGAAAATGACCAGTTCTATTATTGTGTGTAAACTGTGTATAACACATCCTTGCATGGAAGAAGTGTATCAGAACACAAAGGAATCTGTGTAACCTGGAGGGTGGTGGGTTTAGAGGAAATGTATTAATAGAAAAATGACTTCACTGAAACGGTAGTCAATAAGGGGAATAAGCTCCCGTCTTGGTAGATACTAAAGCATTGCAACAGTTTAAACGCGTGGGATATATATACAGATACAATAAATTCTAGTCTAAATTGAGAGTCAAATAGGGACTAGGGTCAGCACAAATTTACATAAACGATTGGGCAGAGGGGCCGTGTGGCTCTTATCTGCTTTCACTTCCTATATTTCTATGTATTGTACTTATCCAGAAAACTGATATTACTATTTAGCATATATGTAAATAACGGCATTGTCTTTGGGGTAAGAAGTGAGATGGTTTTATTACAGTTAAGGAGTGTGGAATATGTAAGTATTTGTGCGTTTATATTAATGTCTAGCATAGGCAAGCTAGTTATGGTCACACTTGGAGCCACAGTACCTTTACATCCAGTGTTTTATTAAATGCATTAGTTTAAACACCCATTTCAGCAGTGCTGCCTGCTGGACAGAGTACAGGCTACAACATGTCTTCCTCCTGATGTGTAATTCTTCCCTGACCTTTCCCCACCACAGTGATGTATATTTTTTTTGACAAAAGCAGGGAGATTAAACACCTTATAATACTATGTTCTACAGAGAAGGTTAGGCTGTGGGCCGTCAGCCAGTAACTGTCAGAAGGAATTAGGGGGATATTAGTGTTCCCACCCTTGGATCCTTTCTGCATCAATGCATCCAGCTTATAGTTAACACCCCTTGTCCCTGTGACACCCCTCACAGTGAGAGAATGTGAAGGGACCAGACATACTCACCAGAAAATTCAATCCCACACAGGCCAGAGGCGCAAATCATATTTATCTTTTATTTTCTCTGTTTATTTTTATTTCTTTTATATCCCTGTCCTTTTTTATTTCTTAACAGTTATTCTTCTATTTAAGGTTTCTTCTTCCTATTTTTTAAATATTAAAATTGTTATTATTATTATTATTAATAACAATGATAATAACATTAATAGTGAACTGACGCATCCAGAAATTCAAACGCACAAGAGGAGGCCACTCCCCTTGCTCGCAAAGATTTCCGCCATGTGACCCCTAAGTCGCATGAGAATATTAACCATAACTGAATTCTGGATCTGAAGGATCACCGCATGCGCCACTTTCCAAAAGGGAGAGGTTTCCAATCCTAATGAAAAAAACATTTGGAAGTCTGGATTCAGTAATAATAATAATAATAATAATAATAATAATAATAACAACCTGAACTAAAAACTGTTATGTGCTGTGTTTGGATCTCTGATTGCAGCATGAGTGGGAACTTGACTGTGGATCCTCAGTGCATCAGTGTGATCACTTAGGAAGCCACTCCCATTGCACGCAAACAGATTTGATAGCATAACCCTGCCATAACATTTCCATTGTGTTCACACTTGTGGGTAATGGATCGGGAGACTGGATCGATCGACTACACAAATCCATGTCAATTCTGAACATTTTAATATAAAACCTTCCCATTTGTAGGAAGCTGACATAAGTGTCAGAAGTAGAAAGTATGGATTGTGTGCATTTTGCTCTAATTGTATCACCCTGACGGGTGAAAATGTGCAGATCACCAAAATAATGATGATGATGATGATTATAATTGGACTGGGTCCACACATACGTACAGATTCCGTATATTAGCCTCTGCAACGCTTCTATCTGTACGGGCCCTTATTGCACGCTTTGCCGTTACAGAGTAACTTCCACATCAGAATGAAGCATCGGTTGGCTATGTTCCGATGCGTAAGTCATGGAAATGTGCGTGTCCAGTATGAACAGACATCCAACTTACGTATGCAGCCTGCGTAAGTTGTCTGTCTGTAATAATTATGGATACGGCCTGTTGTTATTATCTTGAATATTTCTAGCACGCTCACCAAATGACTCTCTCGGTTTGGCTGTTTACTATTCATTTCTACCGTTCCATTGACTGCCATGACTGAGCTTGGCTCCGATCTGACTATTAATAGGTTAGGCAGGGACCTGTATGGACCCAGAAGGGGGAAGTACTGCTGTGAGGCAGCTACATAGGAATTAGGGAAAGCAGGACCTGGGAAGGTTTAGTGATCAGTGTCAGCCCCAATATGGATGAAACTTTTCATGGATGAGCCACAGCTGATCACCGCCTTGACTGCAGGATCAGATAAGTAACTCCGCTTCCTTTTTATGGTGTGCGCATACAGTGTATCAACTGAGATAATATGTTCAGATGAATTAACCCCATTATTTACTTCATTTAATTGAATATATCAGATAAATCCGAGGTGCCTATTTTTAGTCGTACAATATATGTTCGACTCTTGACTTTATTTGGGTCTATTATTTTAATCATCTAGAATAAAAGTACGTTTTTAATTGCTACAACATTTCTTACCATTGGGATTGTATATTTCACTGCATTATCGCTGGGACCTTAGTCTTACTTTTCACCATGTGTTGTCTTTTATCATAGTAAATGAAGGGATTCACCTTGTTGCCTCCATTTCTGGGATCAATATAAACCATGCAACTTATTGCCTGACTGCGTAGATCTATTGGTCAGTTCTATATTTTTCTCACAGGTGACCTGCTGTTCTTTTGTGGTGACTAGATTTACTTTCTTGTGTTTCTAGATATATTGTAGTCACAACCTTTTATATTTTATGTTGTTTGATACATACTATTGTGTTATTATTGTCACCACATGAACATCACTTTTATGATGCATGAATATTACAAATATGGTTCATTGTGTTCTCTTGCAACTCTAAAGATTTTCCTTTTACCCATACTTAGAGCACCGCCATCTTCCTCAGGATACCCCTTTGTCTTTCCCTCCTCCCTCTTTTCCTTGTATATACATTTTATATAGGATTCCAGGGCGGTAGCACCCCAAATATATTGCGTTGGGTTAGGCCCTTATTGTGTCTAGTGTTGCTCTGTGCAGCTTACCTGTCCCCCTTCTTTTTCCCCCATTACCCTAGTTTTATTCCCCTCTTTACATTTGTATTTCTAGCATACAGCATTCTATCATCATACATACATACATACATACACATACATACATACATACATATATATACACATACATAAACATACACACACACACACACACACATATATATATATATATATATATATATATATACATACTACATACATACAAGCTCTTTATGTAATGTGCTGTTTTTTCCCCTCAACACACAGTTTTATTTTGCTTCCTCAGCTTTTCGTGCCTTTCACATATATCTTTGTCTGCTTTGATGCATTCTTCACAGATTTCATAAACTGGCCTTACATTCTTCATCTATACCATCTGCCATCTTAACGTGTCAAGAAGGTGTAAGCTCATTAGGTCATTCATTGTTTACCAGTTGATGTCAGAAAGTCACATACACAAACACACACACACACACACACACACACACACACACACATATATAATCCCTATATTGGGTCATGTATCATGTGTTTTTAAATTGAGAGCTAACTCACCTTAGGAAGTACCCCTTAAAGCCTCTAAAATACTTGCCTCTAAAATACTTGCTCTGGAACAACACCCTCCTGTCCCAGACATGCTACCAAACAAGAATACACAAAATGGTTGTTGCTCAAATCCATTTATAGGTTAATCCAAAGCAGGTGCATGAAAGGAAAGGGGTAATCCAGAATCTATTATACCATTACACCATTATTACATCAGACATACCAGCACCAGCTTCACATAATTGAAAGAATCAGTTTTATTTGAAAAATAGTATATCAGGTTGTCAATTTTGCTGCATATGCGTGTTCGTGTAATATATAGTTTAGTGGTAAATAAATGATTTGCTTATTAATGACATGTGCTTTTTTCCTGCTTCTAACATAGCGATTATGTATGTAAATTTCATATCTGGCCCTTAATACCATGTACTTCTATATATACTGACCGATCAGTCACAGTGTTACCTATCTACTGTAGACGTGCTATGAAATGTAAACCTTTAGCAATCATGTCTGTGCCATTTTTGTCTCTCACAGGCCTATATGTATTTATCTTATTTGTCCTCTTCTGAAACCATTTCTGTCCACATTCCAATGACCTTTAACCTTCACATCTAAAACCAGAAGACCAACTATAAGTGGATTTAGCATTGCTGAATAAAGGCTTTTTTGGAATTCAGTTCCAGTTTTTGCTAATGGAAATATATGACCTGGCGTGCCTTTTTCCTAGAACTAAAATTGCTAATGCATTTAGAGATGTAGAAAAGAAGTATGAAATACAAAGAAATAGGAAATATGGAAATGTCTCTTTTAGTTGTTTTATGCTACCACAAGAAATGTAATAGATGCATTTTATTTACTGACTAAACAAGGATTAACTGAGTAGCCTATTTGACTTCCCTGACTGCTTTAGATGCAGTTAAATTGGATTGTGCTTCTTGTCTTACAAAATTAAGATCTTTTGAATCTAATGTGGGCTTTTTTTTAATTGTTTGTTATATTTTTAAATTTGTATACATTTTTATTATTACAATTTGTAGCTATAAATTCTCTTCAGGCCTCAAGCTAGATCCACTACTAAAGGCAAATGTATGTGCCTCCTTTGGTATATATAACCTTTAGATGCAAGAAAATGCATATCAAAGCAGTGACAAGACCTTGCCACACTGAATTTTTCAATAGAAACATTGGAATGTCCGAAGGCTAATTTTTAAATATATGACATTGAAATTCCACTATAGTCTAATGTTATAATATTTTTTGAGGTAAAAAAAAGACCATGACTTTTTATCTTTTGTGCATTATGGTGTATTTATCAGGCTCAGGGGCTGTTCTACAGGGTGGCCATATTTCTTATGTTCCTCTTGCATTAAAATGTCTTACCACCACCTGAAAGAATTGGAAGCAAGATAGAATATTTAATAACCTCACAGAAGACAGGTTCTAATGCCTTGACAGGACACGCATAAAACAAAGCTAATGCATTATACATCCTCTCTCTCTCATTGTCTGAGAAGGTATACATACACCCCATTTCCATATGGAAGATATTACAAAGAGCTGACAATTACAACAATACTTACCCAGTATCTGTCATGTTAATTGCATATGACTAGCTTGTGTTTCTAATATTTAGTTCGCAAGACCAGCCTTAAAGGCATCCTTTGCGTGCCAGGACTGATGTCTCTGCTGCAGGCTTTGTGCTTGTGATTGAATCGCCTGTTATCACACAAGCATTTGCTTTCTGTATGCCAAGATGCTCCAGTTACAGATAACCCACGCAACAGACAGAGAAAGCTGGGCCTTATGGGGTAGTTATAATAAAGCATATAATACTATGACTGCTGATTGTAGTCCTGAGCACTTACGATTATCACTAGTACCTAGTATTTTCACAACATACAACAAGCAATACAGTCGCATGGATTGAAAATGAATGTTCAAATTATACAAGGAATGTGATTCTCTTGGTTTACTTTGTTACCTGGAGTAAGATGATAATGGGCCAGATCCTGAGCTACATACACTAGCCATTTTATGCTAGCCGCTGATGCAAAATCGCCCATTCGTATTTACTGCGCATGCGTGCGCCAGATGTTACGCCACGTAACTCTGAACGTACGTACCATCAGCATAACTAAGAACGAAGGGATGGGTTCATCCATACAACACCCTTAGTTATGTTTGGTAGGCGGAGAGAGGCATTTAAATCATACAGTATGGGCGGGGTTAGGCCGTTACGTACGTGAATCCATTACATACGTCAGTACTTACACTTTGAAAAGTTAAGGTAGGGGGTGGGAAGCATAAAACGGGCAAAGTATGTACGAGCGAGGGGAGTGCATAGAACATACGCTAGCATAAATACACTATGCAATGAAATGTAACAAGCACATAGGTCTGGATCTACCAACATGTGTTTATTGACAAAGTGCCGGATCCAGACTTTAGGTGACTTATACAAGCCACTTGCCAAAGTCTGCCTAAACGATGGCACTGCGCAGGCATGCGGCAGATGTTATGCAGCAGATCTCCCTGTGGTACTGAAGGCAATTCAATGCAGCAGAAGATCCATATGGCATGCCAACCCTACGCTACCCTGGTATACACAAAGTAGACGGCAAAGTCATTGTCATTTTTCCATGTAGACACAGTCTCTTCCGTACTTGTGTGCAATTAAACAATCTGGAAAAGTTAAGGTAGGGTTGTGGCCACGGATCTTATTAAAGACCATACACAAGACAAGAGTGATATGGGAGTGCACTACAGAATACAAGTTCTGGATCCATCCCGAACTATATGCCAGCATGTGTGTGTTTTTAATAATACTGGACCAGATCTAGACTCACAACGGAGCTCCAGACGCAGCGGTGGGCACTGGGCTTCTGCCAGCAGGACCCTACTTTAAATTTCCACACCGTCCCCAGCCAACTCCTTCCTGTATAATCAAAATAACTCCCATCTCCCACCATGCGTACCTCGCAAACATTGCAGTCCCCGCTCCAATGGGCTGCCTTTAGAAATAGAGACAGCCAAAAGTTCCTCTTCGGCTGTCTCTTTTTTGAATGGCAGACATTTTAGATATTTTTTTTATGAATGGGTGCCAATCGGCATACTCACCCATTCATTTTCACTGCAAACCCGCCGCCAGACTTTTAGTGTTTCGGGGGTTAGGGTTAGGCTCCTAGGAAGGGAGTATTAGGGTCAGGCTAGAGAGAAGGGAGGGTTAGGGTCAGGCTGCAGGGAAGGGAAGGTTAGGGTAATGGAAGGGGAGGGTTAGGGTCAGAATTAGGGGAAGGGCTGGGGTTAGTGTTCAGACTTACCTATCGGAGCACCGTGTTTTTCTATAGGTAAGTCTTTGGAAACTTGAATTCATTGTATGTGCATGCACACAAAAGTGGCTCGCAGAAGTCCACTTTTATTTAGGCCTTAGATTTGCTGATTTGATGAGCGAATGACTGTTTATTATATTAAATTATGTATTTATTTTTGCACCAAACACTCATTTGGTATTTTATACCAGTGCTCCTCAACCTTTTCTCACCCTCGGCACACCTAAGCCCTTCCCAGAATTCCGCGGCACACATAAGCCCTTCCATTATATTAAATATTGTATTTATTTTTGCACCAAACACTCATTTGGTATTTTATACCAGTGCTCCTCAACCTTTTCTCACCCTCAGCACACCTAAGCCCTTCCCAGAATTCCGCGGCACACCAAAAGCAAAATATACAAAAAAAGCAGGAATTGCAATGTTCATACACAGATATTACATTTAATTGTTATTTTTTATTTCGCAGCTAATAACTTTTTTCTTATAACTAATTTAACTATGTTAGACCCCATCATGCATCTGCAGCCTCCCCAGTAGCCCCCATCATGAGTCTGCAGCCTCTCAAGTAGTCCCTATTCATGTGTCTCCAGCCTCCCTAGTAGTTCCCTTTCATGTGTCTGCAGGCAAGGTCTTCCAGTGCTTTTTCTCCTGTTGGAGGAATTGTACTGCGGCACACTTGGCAGCGTTCTATGGCACACTGGTGTGCCACTGCACACTGGTTGAGGGGCACTGTTTTATACCATTAAACTGTTGCTATTTTCATTTATCTTTGTAATACAATATTCTACCAAAAGGTTTCACGTTTAAATTGTCAAGTGCACTGTATGAGTGTGAAAAACATATAGGGATGGATTCACACCACCAGACATATTGCATATACATTGGGAGTTTACCGATATTCGATACTGCGCATGCGTAGTATATTTTTTACGTAATCTACGTATCTTTTCGTTATTGCATATATGTGGTCTTAAAGACTGCATATACGCAATCTACGCAACGAAAAGATACGTAGATTACGTAAAAAAGATACTACACATGCGCAGTATCAAATATCGGGAAACTCCCGATGTTTATGCAATACGTCTGGTTTTGTGAATCCGGCCCATACATCAACATCCACATAAGAGAAGGAATACACTGCACCATATAATCTTTTGCCTTTTGGGTGAATGAAAACCCCTATACAGCAAGCTTAATGGTGTCTGTGTCCTGATCTCACACAGTCAAATATGCATAAAACATGCAGTTTTCTGGAAGCTTAGAATTACATATTTTATGTGCCCTTATGAAGTGTCCAAGATAAACTGTAAACCTCTAATAAAGCCAAATGTTAATTAAGACATATGGGTAATATTTTATGAGTCACGTTAATGTCCTACAATTTGTCTGTATAGAGAAAGTCTGTGGAGATTATCCAGAGCTGCACTTACACTGTTCTTTTTAAGGGCAAGTGTGGGGAACATATTGGGGTAGATCCAGAACTACGTGTGCAATACGTTTCCACGCGTAACATATTTTCGCACGCGTATGTTCTATACACTCCCCTAGGCACACCCCTTGAATGTACGTATTTCATCGAGTTCC
>WWET01000766.1:187667-203880 GCA_011038615.1 Limnodynastes dumerilii | reverse complement strand
AGCAGGATTTGCTAGATTTTCCTCATTAGGGTCTTGGGAGACTTCTGGAGAGTTGAGTTAAAATACAACAGCCAAGCAAATAATTCTCATCTACTTGGGATAGGGTAATATCCGCAAATAAACATATACTATACAATCTATATGATGCCACAAACATGGAGTCTGTTTTGGGAAAATGAATAGATATGATTTCACTGATGTATTGTTAGATATTATAAGGATATTGGAACATGATGAATTTAAGTTATTTAGAATGTCTGGTTATGTCTTGCCATTGTAGGCAGTGAGGATACTATATTAATATAGCAGTTATGATAATAGGTTAGCGCAATTATAGTATTGTGTACAACATGTATATACATGTTTATGTTCATGCATGTTATATGCGTGAATACCATTAAACTTGGCTCAAACTTTAAATACACGATTGTATCTAGCGTTTGGCTTAATTATCACAGTGTCTAATAACTGATATGAAGTTTTAACATAATAATTTCATCAGCATTCCACAACCTGTGCACTGAGTCATGTTTATGTGACAGCATTTCAAGTTCTTGTAAAATAGGGACCGAATCGCTGCAACATTTTTAGGACAGCGATGTGTGTTTTTACAGATAGTAAAAATGTAATGTAGAAAGTCTCTCTGTCTCACTTATTGTTCTGTATATTAAATTGCTGGACTATATTTTTCAATATGTCTAATCATATAGATTGTATGTATTTATGTCACAGGTAGGAAGGTCTTGGGTGACAGTGATAAGTGACACATAGAACCCTATGTTAAGCGAATAATGTAATGTATAGATAATAGCCTGATTTCAAGAAGCAGGCGACATAACTGCATTGTATGAAATGGTGTTCCTGCTTATGTACGGGGAAACGTTGTTGGATACGTGTGTTTGGAAAGGTACATTTAGCCCTTGTGCACGACACCGAAGCTTAAGTTAAAGGTACCACCAGACTGGGAGAGATGCAGCGCCACCTATCTGTCATTTGATGTAGAGAGCGCTGAGCGCAATGCGAAGCCAAATTCCAAGTTTATATTTCTATTTTAATAAATATATCGATAAATTGGTGGTTATTCTCTATGTGTTTGTTATAAAATATTCCATATATATCACAGGAACACCTTTATAGGACACAATCTCCACCAAGCGGTACCTACCCACCTTCCTAGAACGCACCGGGTGACGGGTGTCCCAATTGTTCTGTTCTTTCTCCTTATTTAGCATCCATAAACATACCAAGTCAGTTACAGGGATCAGTATGACCTAAAATAATGTCCGACTAGTAACACAGATGCATATAAACACACAAATAACTGGTTTTTACCACAAGGTGTAATCTTCTTTCTACAAGGTGTAGATAAATACTATGCTAAACAATTAATTATTTCATTTCACATATTTGCTACAGCAAGAATGTATTATATGAACAGCTTTGTGGAAGTAGAGTCATTTTAGTTTTATATTTGCTTTATTTTCTTTCCTAGTATCTTTTAATCGTGTGTTATGAATATAATTGTAATATTAATCTGAATAAAGTCTATAGTAGGTGACATTAAATTTCCACGTTTTTTTAATATACCAAATGGTCTCATTTTTAGGCGTATTTTTTACATACTCCTCGTGACTAATTACGTGCTATTCAGCTGGGATTTGTTAGATGTGTATTGTCGGAATGAAACCGTTTTGAGTCGCTTCTTTTCAGATCGGCATTTAGTTGTGGAAATTCTTAACAGAGGTCACACTGTATTTGGAACGGTCCCTTTTTTTAGTAGTTAAAACAAATCAAACAGTGATTTAGGTAAACGTACAGTTTAAAGTTTTTTTTTTCTTTTTTTAGAAGTAAGCATTTTATTTGTGATGATTTGCGTAAAATATGTTTTATCTTTTAAAATATACAATTAATTGAAATGTATTAGTTTTCTAAACTACATGTTCTTGAAATGGATTCGATTTTCCAATACACTCAAAATATTTTTTTGTGGATATTAATAGTGAAACAGTATTTCTATTGTGTGTAAATGCCGTTATCTTGTGTACCTATATAAGCACTGCACGGTTATTTGATATTGAGTATATAAAATTAGGAAAATTGGTCTATTTTTTTCTTTTAGGTAAATGTGTTTATAATTTGCACTACTTACACATTATTTTTGTCATCTTAAGCACCAAATTTTAAATAGACCAAGTAACAGTAGCAATTTAAAAGGACTATATTTTCCTTGATAATTTTACTCAAATAAATTAAATAATAAGTTTGTAATTCATAAATAATGGAAAAGAGCAGAACTTTAAAATTAAGAAACTTATAATGGGTATACATTATATAGCAAACACCTAAATACAAAGATCAATAATAAGAAGCTAAATATATAACATAAATACAATATTATATATTTGTTTTTGTCATCATGCTACCAATCCATACATAACTCCATAGTTTAGATCGCCCCATCATTTAAGTAGAATGAGTAATATTTTATATTTCATAGTACATGCTGTATTTATGCTGTAACTATAAATAACACAGTTTCCATGTATTCACCAAGTAGGAAAACGATTGAAAACATGTATTGTACTATATAAACAAATTTTAATAATGACATAGTGCAATAATTCTGATTGTTTTTAGATATTCAAACTCCTCCTCTACCAAAAAATTTGCAACGATCAATATAAATACAGAAAATGTTTGTTTTCTTTCAATTCCAACTGATAGCATCTTAATATTTGACTTTTATTCCTCATTTAAAGCCTCCAATAAACCTTTGTAATATATCATTATAGCACTATTGCACTGTTTACTGTACATTTGTCATGCTACACTTAATATAATCTCTTAAGGACTCTTAACAATGCTATACATAGTTGAAATGACTAAATATGAATATATATTTCTGTATGTGGTGAATTGCTTTGTCTGTGTCACAAATAAAGTCTTTTATCACACATCTTTTGTCATCATAATGTTAGAAAGGGTCATTTTAGAGCATATTTCATATTTACCCCAAATAACCTATTTATGTAAACTTTTTTTTTTGTGAAACACCAACTTGAATGAATTTTCCAAATTACTGTAGAATAAATACAATCTGAGCAGCATGTTCTCTATTATATGGGCCCAGTTTCATAGCTTCATCTCAGTATGAGATACAGTGATCCTATTGGGTCTCTTTTAATGTATGGATAGGTAATAATGTTAATAGCTTGGTCTATATAGACATGGTTATGGGACATGTGTTGTATTATGGTGACCCAATGCACCCTGTAAAAGATGCAGTGTTGCTTTGTGAAATGACTGGATTACTCTTAAATCCTATACAATAAACATTATTTAAATGTGGTTAGTAGCATGGATTTTACTGTTGTCCAATGCCATAGTGTCTCTCACCACCATGGAGAACTTAAAATAAGATTGTATTTAATATAAAAAGCTATAAATGTCTGCTACAATCTCTAGAGTGCACATTCTCATGAATAGAACCTTCTTCACCATCTGCTTACCTTGGTTATTTGCCAAAAAGCATCCATTTATGCCTCAGTCCTTCATGCCTTCTAGTCAGGGCATTTATTGTTGTTTGTTAGGCATCATGGCTTAAATAGAAATGGGAAGCAAGGTTCTTTTTTCCATTTTTATTATATTGTATAAAAAAAAAAAATCATAAATACTAAGTAATTTTTTTATACATACAATGCTTTTATAAGTCTACCCTATTACACAGTGCCTCCCATAGGCTAACATTAATAAACCCCTCCCCTGCCTATCCATCAGGAAGATGTGTGTACTGCCCTTCTGGGAGACAGATCACAAAGGCTCCTGGAAGTGCTGGCTCTGGGCTCTTTCAGGGAATATATGTTTCCCTGGATTGTTTGCAGGGCCACTGTGATGGTCTAGACTGGACCTGTCTTCCCCCAGCAAGTGGCACCTCTAAGCTCATAACTTGGGGGCTAATGCATCTACATCCCCTGGTCATTTAGCCTATGGCAGGTATCAAGTCTTCTCATCTATTATTAACCCATACACTCTAATTGTACTTTACAGTGTACCTTTAAGCTAGTTATTTAGGACCGGATTCACAACTACGTGTTTTGGTGCTGCGCTAATGTGCACGTGTAGTAAATATTTCACGCTATCTATGTAGTGTTTTAGTACATAGATTGTGGACATGCAGTCTATTTAATGAAATGCTATGTAGATAGCGTAAAATATTTACTTCGTGTGTGCATTAGCGCAGCACTTAGAAATCGGCACGTAACTTACCAATGCACGTAGTTGTGAATCCGGTCCTTAAACCTTATCAGAACCGTTGTAATAGTATCCATGCAGGATTACAGTTCTAAGTTGCCCTACATTTATACATGTTTTGGAGTAATTATATCTTACTGAATACTCACTTATTTTTTCTAGTATGATTTCTGTCTTCCTCTGCCCTTTGTGTGGCCACATTAGTTTTTTATATTGTCAATCTTAGATCCAGGTATCTGTCCAGAAGAATGTGAAATATGATTAAAGCTGGATATTCACCAATACGATGGTTCTTGAGATGCGATGGCTCTTTCAACTTCACTGATGATTGCAAACTCTGATGAACATGCCTATTTACATACTATACCGGTTTATAGAAACATAGAAACATAGAAAGTGACGGCAGATAAGAGCCACATGGCCCATCCAGTCTGCCCATTTGTTTATTCAAAACTATACTGACCCTAGACCCTATTTACCCTCAATTTAGTTTCCAATTTAGGATATCCTTATATTTTTCCCAAGAATGTTTAAACTGTTCTACTGTATTATACTGCCTATATTGCTCTGAACACTGCCAGACAGCTCTACATCGGTAAACACTACCAACATATGTCCCCCACATTGTGCCATCGCTGGTTGTGATTAATTTTGGTAATTATTAAAATCAAATAAAAAGACACGTCCTGTTTTATCACAACAAATTATGACCGTGGGCAAGTACACACTATTTCAGTATCACACCAAATCGTATGATTGGCCCAATAACTGAATAGGTGTGTAACCAGCTTTAATACAGAAAGCAAGTGATATGTTAGCTATAAGGGGGGCAGTGTACCTGATCTGGACATTATTGAAAACCCCTACATAGGTAGCTATGAAATATTTGAATGTGTTTATTATTTAATATTTCAATATCTAGGAGTAAAGCTAATTGTACACACTACAGTTTTTCAAAGATCAGATATTTTCTGATTATTTGAATGACCAATCAGCTATATATACAATTCATAAAGTGCCAAAGAGGCTAAGGACCTGATCCAGAGTATTAGCACATCTGCATTGCAGATGCACTATACGTCCTATCCAGAGTTTTTAACAACTCTGAAAAGGACTTAGGGACTACAGTCAGAGCTATATTAGCAGAGGCTGCGGCTTGTACAGCCACAAGCCTCTGCCACGTAATCATTGCTGACAGAGCATAGTAGCATGAAAAAATTCATAAATAAAAATAAATACAAAATATTTACATTTTTATTAAATAAAAAAAAGCACAAGAGTCATTTTCACATTGAAAGTGAAATATACTTGTCAATTCCACCCTCCCCTGAAATGGAGGAAGCGTATGACGAAAGCGCAGGCATTTTTTTTCTGTTGCTGCCACTATTTAAATGAGAAAACTCTCTCATTTAAATATCGTGGAAGGTCTAGTCCCACTATCACAGAGCAGACGTATATGGATACAGACGTATTGGCAGCAGTGCGTCCATATTTCTGTGCTCGCTCCCATTATAAACATGCGTTATATTCCCTTTTGCTGCTATTCTGTATACTTACAGTTGCTGAAATAACAATGTAAATAATTATGCATTTAAAAGAATCCAGTGTTTTCTTTCCAAATATAGGGATTTAATCAATGGGTACAACATTTCTATTAATAGACAGTCTCCAAATGTTTTCACGTACCATCCATAGCATTTATTAAAAGAGTGATCTTGCAATTAGTCCATGACATGCTCTCTTCTGGAATATGTTTTATTTGCAGGTGGGAGATGCTAATCTCAAGCAGACTGCAGGCCATTGTGGACCGTCTTCATCATGCAAGTTTGAAGAGCAACATTGCAGTGTCCCTAGTTTGCTTTAGCTAACAATGATAATCCACCAGGCATTATAGGCTTATCATGTGTCTGCTATGCATGATAAAAGGAACTTTGTTTCGTAACATCATTGCTTTAATTTTGCAGTTTAAGTGTATTTAAGTGTATTTCTACTATAATGACTTTCAGATGCCATTACCCATCATGCCAGTCTACATGGGTTATGAAAGTGTCTACAGTTAATGTGTTTGCATATTATAATTGCATGCTAATTAGTATGCAAATAAGATGCTGTTATCTGCATTAATCATGGTATGACTGAAAAATAAAAATAAAACTCTCTTATGTGAAGGAGGTGGGAATCCATTGGAACATGCTAAAGTGGCTCCACTCCCAGGATATTTCATATCCATTTAAATTTATGCAGCACAGTGATAACCACTGATCCCTGACATCTTGTTTATTCTTCCTTTGCATAGGAAATGGTCATTTGTTACGGATTTGCATTCAATGTTATATCGTCCTTGACCAGGTAAAGTAAAGCAAATTAAGAAGCTATCTTCATTTAATGGAAACACAGGACATCAGATACCACCAGGAAATGCTTCCATAATGGCTAGGTTATTTTGCCTCTTTTGCAGTCTTTTCCTATATTCAAGCTTTCAATGTAGGAACAGAATCAGTTGCTGAAGATTGGAATGGCTTCTGCAAAAGAAGACACCACCACACTGAAATTCTAAATTTGCACAAATAGGGCTGGATCCAGACTTAAGTAAGTGCTTGAAATGAGTTACTCCTGGGCTAAACCATGTTGATTGCAGGGGGAGTCATATTTCATCTGTTGCAAACAGTATTAGAGTTGAGAGGTGATGTTTCCTATCCCAAGTCTAAATAACAGTGTGATAGTAAAGCTGGTCAGTATCTGTGTGTAGTAAGCAATTCAAAGATATATCCCTACATGCAAAGCATACAATTAACTTGACTCCCCCTGCAATCAACATGGTTTAGCCCAGGAGTAACTTTTCAAGCACTTACTTAAGTCTGGATCCAGCTCATAGTGTGTAAATAAAACTTTGATGTCCACAGGATAATTTTACAAACACCTTCGACATATGTTGAAAACAAGTACATGAGCACTTCATTTTAGTAGTCTTCATCTGGAAATGTGGCGGCAAGGTTATCAAAAACACTTCTCATAGATTGGAACAAAGACTAATGCAGCAAGTGTCATTTTTAGGTTCATATTGGTTTCAAATTCAGTCTTTATGGCAACATTGTTGATTTTCCTAATGAGACTCTGACACAGATGAAAATTGTACCCTTTGACCTCAGCATGTGGAAAGAGAATCCTAATTGCATTTATACAAGCCTTCTCACCATTGACTAAAAGCTTTCGATGTGCAAGATTTGAAATCAATAGGTTTATTATTGAAACATTCTTTTATAGGTGTCCATGGGTCGGATCCAGACTTCATAACGACAGGCTATTTTCGTACGACATGTATGGAAATAGTTTGTCGATATTTACTGCGCATGTGCAGTACAAAGAAATTTGGCATCAGACCTCATCCGTCCGATGCAGAATTCATTGCGGACTACAATGATCCTCGGGGGCTAGACCTCTCAACATGCTTATGAGATACAGGATCAGGTTAATCGTGCAGTAAGGGCGTTATAAAGCCTTTAGGTATGATCCACCATTCTGTACGTTCCCTTCTTCATGCAGAATATAAGATAAGGTTCTGCATGCGGATGGACCACAAATATGAGGGGATGTGCAGGACATGGGCACACCCTTCTCATGTATGGAATTCTGGATTCCATAAGTTAGCCTCTGCAACAGAATCTGCTATTAAGTCTGGATCAGGACCAATATTCTTCTTTTGTAGTAAAATGTAAATACATAGGATAGTATGGATTAAGGGTTCTCACATTACTCAGACATTGGCTTCAGAAATCACAAAGGTTTACTTAACCAGGAGGTTTGTACACAGCACAGCATGTTGAACAGTAGTAAATGCCAACAAGAACAACAATGAGTGCAATAAAGTCCTGTGGCTGGGCATAGACTGCTGTAAACATAGAAACACATGGCCCATCCAATCTGCCCAGTTGTTTATTTAAAACTATACTGATCCTAGACCCAATTTAGTTTGAGATTTAGGCTATCCTTATATTTATCCCAAGCGTGTTTAAACTGTTGTACTGTGTTGGCCTCAACCACCTCAGATGTGAGAATATTCCACTAATCTATCACCCTTTCAGTGAAGTAATTTTTCCACACATTTCCTCTGAATCTACCACCCTCCAGTTTATATTCATGCCCTCGTGTTCTATTACACCTCTTCCTTCGAAAAATGCCGCCCTCCTTAAGCCGGTCACAACCCCTGATATATTTGAAAGCTGCCATCATATCCCCTCTGTTGGGTGAAACGGAAACATAGCAAAACTTTACAGCAGCAGCAGGTTCCACAATAGATGGCACGAGTTGAAGTCCAACTAATTCAATTTCAGCTTCACCTCTTCAAATGTATTATTAAATAATTGTTGTCTCTATTATTATTATTATTTTGTTTATTTGTCCTCAATAAAGTTTGTTGATAAAAAAAAATGTTCACCTTGATTTCCTGTATTTCCCTTACAAACATTTGCACTCAAGGGGCCAGATCCTAGCCTCCGTTCAAGAGTCGAAGTTTGCATGTAATATATAACTTAGTTCTGTATGCCTGGAGATCCATCTGTCAAGGCAGTACATCCCCTCCGCCTGCCTAAACATCATAAGGTGGGCGGAGGGGAGCATTGAAATGTTACAGCAGGTTTATGCCGTATGTGAAGATCATCTGTGGTACAGACCACTGATCCGCACAAGATACTTAAGGTTGCCAGTCATGTAAAGTCTGCACAAGAGAAGGGAGTGACAGTGGTGTTCATTCCCCTCTTCCGTGCAGACTACCAGACCTGAGTAAACGCACAGAGGTCTGGATCTGCTCCAAAAGCATTAAAGTCTTCTTCATCCTCAAACCACTTTTGTAAAGCAATAAATTAATATACTTATAGCAAAGCAAAGTGAATATGGGTGTGTATTTTTCTGTGTGAGCTTTTTTCCGTGTGAGCATTTTTCTTGTGGGCATTTATAACAGTGAGGTTTTATCCGTAAGCAATTTCCTGGTAGCTTTTTTCTGGTTACCTAGAAAGTTATAGTGTCCCTCGGATTTAATTGAAAGGCTATAAATCTCAATTCACTTCTTTTATTTTTATGTTCCCATACCACCGGTTCAAAATTTTCACTTTGACTACTGAACTAAACCCTAAGATCCAAATCTAATATGATAGGATCCTCAAACAATGAATAAGTAGTCACCCACAATTGCAGGGCTATAATATCTATGCATTCATGTGACTGCACACTAACTAGTCCCTTATGGCAATGGACTTCCGATAGGGCTTACCTTATCTATTTTCTCCTGTGAACATAACGATAGGACACATCTATACTTTACATTGTAATACTAAGACACCTGAGATCAGCTCCTCTGTCAGAAGGTGTCGGAGTTACGGATGCACAAAACGCTAAAATCAGACATGATAAAATTTAAACACAAGGAAAATTGTGGCAACCTTGTTTTAGGATCCAGCAAAATGCAGCTATACATCTAAACTCTGGGTTAGGTCCCTAATCATCATGAAACCTCCACTTTCTAAGGTTTCTTTATGTATACATCCAGCAGTCTGCATATTTACTTTACCCAATTTATTTCTTCTCAATTGTGTTTATTAAAGAAATTGTGCTTTGCAAAAATTTGCATGCTAAAAAATTCATCACATATTACAGTTGAAAAAGCACATAAATGTTGTTTTTCTCTTTAAATATTAATATAAGTACATTTTCGCAATCCTTATCAAAATAATTATTTATATTTAAAATCTCTCTGAAGGAAACTATGTATGACTAGCAGACACAGTTTGTTATTCATACGCAGAATTACAGTTTGTTGTCTATCAGTTGATGGCAGAAATGTGGAAATGATGTTCAAATAGAGCTCAGAGCAACGTTTAAAATTTCTCTGCTCAATCCATGAGTTTGCAGTTAATAGCCCCTGAAAAAAGGATAAAGGGTATAGACTTTTTCCTTATTATATGAATAATGTGAAAGAACACACCAAACTTATTTTTTTAATTTACAATTTAAATATGTTTTACATTAAGAGCAGGTGAGCAGAGTTAGCAGGGCAACTGAACGAGGGACCAGATTCAGAGCTCCGTGTGACTTACGTACGCAGGCAGCTCTGGAATTAAGCACGGAGGAGGGAGTGGACGCCCCTGTCACTCCCACTTTTCTTACATTTAATTGTCCAGAACCCTACATAAACTTTACCACACGGATCTGTGTCCATATGGCTTTCCCCCACCCCTGGCACTTAATTAGCATGCCCAACCCTGCCAGTATGGCGCATGATGTTACATATCAAGGAGACTTACACAAGAGACTTGCGTAAGTCCCTTTATGTGCCTATCTGTGCATCTGGACCAAGGTTCTCAGGGCAGGAGGACACCTAAAATTGCTTGATCTCATAATCTCTGTCAATCTCTGTGTGTCTGCCTTTCCTCTACAAAGAGCAGTGTACTGTCGTCGTTCCATTCTATTTAGACATTAATTGCATGGAACTGACCTAAAATAGAGAGGATATTATAATCCTTAACATGTTTGCCATGCTAGTCATACAAATACTAACTTTGCACATTTGTCTTATTCTGTAGTGTATAAAGACACTAATATTCAACACGTCTCAAGGAGAAAGGCTATAATATGGGCCTGGAGCAAAAAGAGCTCAGGTTTTATAACAAAAATAATATTTATAAATACTTTCCATGTAAAGTTTTTTTATTCATGATCTTTTGATTACAATGACAGAATAAGTATTATTGTACTAGTTTTTAAGCAATGACACTTGTTATTTATACTTCCAGATGGACGGATAAGTCTGCGAACCAGATCTAGACCCCCTGCATGCTTTCTATACTTGCGGGGTCTTAAAGTTCACTTGGAAGGGGGAAGTAAACTCCCCCTGTGACTCCCCTCCCTTGTGCAGAGTTTTAGTGGCTTACACTGCCATGAGGCATCTTTAAGTCACACTTGTGGATCAGTAGTCTGTCCGACCGCTGATCCGCTTGTAAGTCCTTATATTTGCTTTACAATTAAAATACTCCCCCCTGCTCACCTTTGCTGGTGGAGGAGAAGAACCGCCTCTTTGGGCCTGATCCAGAGCTACGAAAATTCGCACGGCGGGCGAATGCGTACGTTCGACCGTGCGAATAAACATGCACGCCCCTAACACTCCCATAGTAAAGTACCTGCTTACGGCGGCTATACCCTACACTGGGTACGACCGTCGGCCGTACGAAATTTCGCACAGAATACGCTGCGTGTACGGGCTTAGCACGCCCATACTGTACAATTTAAATGGCTATCCCCGCCTCCGTGTAGTAAAACGAGCGCCCAGACGACCGTCGTACTGAACGCACGCCCCTCGAGCGAATATTTCGCTCACAATACGACCGCTATTCGCTCATGACGTCCAGGCGACCGGAAGCTGTCATACTGGGCATGCGCGGTGCAAATTTTTTCATGAATTTTCGCTTACGATGAGCGTACGCTCGCTTGCGGTCGTAGCTCTGGATCAGGCCCTTTGTACTTAAATTCTATCATCCCTCCAAACACTCCACTTATGCACTTTGCATGCGTAAGTGTGGTATTGTACTCAAGTCTGGATCCAGTCCTGTATCAGCAAAAACAGGCATGGGACTAGCTATTTTAGTCAAGTACTATCATTGCTTCCATGATTTCTCTGATTTATTAGTATTTCGAACCATGTCAAAATACCAAGTCACACTTTGGGCCTGATTCAATTAGCCGCAATGACGGGAAAAAGCTCACAGCGCACTTTTTCTCATCATTTATGGTAGCAAAAAATTGCGGATTTTGCCCAAATAAAATTTTGCGGAATAAGCTTTGCACCGGAAATAACGCCAGTGCAAAGCTAATTGTATGACAACTTATATGGAGATTATAAACTTTTTATTACAACAGGGTTTATGTAGAGAAACTACTATACCAATTGTCTTAACTTTTTTTCCACTTTTTCATCCTGTGCATTCCGAATTGCACTAACACAAAGGGAGATATGTGTGATTTTCACATTTACATCAGCCCACACTAGAGTGAAGTTGAGTGGATATTTTAACCCTGTTAAACTGTTATTGCAAACACATGGTGGAAGATGACAGCAGAGTAGGGAGCAGCAAATATATTTGTCCCAGTTCAGCGACAAATGTTACTAATCTTTTGAGGCCAGTTTTATTTGTATTAGACAATAATGCAAATCCAGGTAAAAATAATAAACAGAGAAGTTGAAAGTAACTTTTTGCAAAGACAAACATTTAGCAAGGCAAATTCAAATAAAATTTCAAGATAAAAAAAAACAAACTAATCATCTTTATTTGCAAACAAACATGCACAGAAAAACAGTAATGTGCAGGGGAGAGTCTGATATGGTCCACTGGCCATATAATCCATGCTACATGATAAATTAGCAAAATGTAAAAAAAGAAAATTATATAGGGCTGATTAAATTCAAAATATCTAAAAATTATTATATATCAAATATGTCAGTACATAGCTGAAAACATATAGATGGTGTTAAGATTATATTTTAAATATAGCTCCATAGTATTCTGATACTTGAGATCAGTTGATCAAAATAGTATTGCAAGCATAAAAAGTAAAACAATGACTGGTACTATTAGAAAGTAGTCGGTCTTAACAGAAACCTAATAGTCTCATAGAAGAAACAGGAAATTAAAAGGTTTAGGTAAAAAAGATAGGGCTCGTTAATGCATGCCCAGTCAATTCAGGAACAAAATAGCTTAATAAATTAATAATAGCGTTGTTAAGTTGTTAACAATGGACACAACATATGTTGTATCTCTGGATATTCTTTGATTCTTTATAGGCTGGACAGTGATATAGACAAAAAAACATTTGTTGTAAATTGTTTTACTTTTAAAATGTACTGACAAAATTTACTCTGCATAGAACAGGACTGGCGACTTCCCCGGAATATCCGGAAGACTCCCGAAATCAGGGCAGGTCTCCTGGAATCGCGGGAGAGCCGACAAATCTCCTACAGGGGACTACAGGCTGTGGTTTCAAACAAGAGAGGGAATGAGTCTCTTCTGCACAGGGGCTCCTGCCTAAAAGTTAAGGTAGGGTTCTAAGGGACTTGTAAGCTGTCTATGTGCAAAGATAATGCACTAACTTTGCAGGTACAGAATTTAGGATTGCACCTACGTAAATCCATTCTATACTAATGGATTAATAAGTGGCAGTGTGTACTTAATTCTGGATCATAATTTGCATGTATTGTTGATACAACAGAGAAATATTTTGCTAACTCTTAATATAACAGCATTCTAATCACACACACACAAAGTAGAAAGTATGTTACATGCAGAAAATGTTCGTACTCAAGTCTAGATTATACTTCCTGATCAGTAAATTGGTCAGAAAATATAAACATACTTGTAGCTTGTGGCTGTAATTTACATCTGCTGAAGTCTGTGGGCCAGATTCACAATTCGTTTTGTTACGACCGCATATATGCAATCTATGTAAAAAAACGAAAAATACGTAAATAACGTAAAATAGTTACTACGCATGCATGGTAGCTATTATCGGTAAATTCCGGACGTATGTGCAATACGTCCAGGATTGTGAATCCGGCCCTATGTGCAGAAAGAGTTGGTTTAGGTTGGATTTTAACTGGGTTATAATGTGCAGGAGGCTTTTGCTGTGAGCTATTCTACATAATATTGAAGTTATAATGCTTTAAACTTAGATGACCTGGCACCCAATTATTAAAGTACTCCTCTAACTAGTTTCAGAAAGATTGTTGGGATCAGTTATGTTCACCGCTATGAAAATGTGTAAATGGGTAAGTATGCCGAAACATCTATTTTTCATCAACTATAACCATTCATTACATATACAGCTTTCCGATCCTAAAGGGAGACTTAGGGTTAGGCTGCAGGGTGGGGATGGAACCTACAAGGGGAGACTTAGGGTTAGGCTGTGGGAGAGGGATAGATTGAAGAAGGAGAAGTTTAGGGTCAGGCTGCAGGGATGGAAGGTAGAAGGGGAAGGTTAAGGTTGGCTGTGGGGAAGGTTAGAGTTATGGAAGGGGAGGGTTATGGTGAGGATTAGGATAAGTGTTCAGGTTAGGGAAATAGTCATCCATCAGCGCTGGGGATTGCTTCTGGAGATCTTTGCTTACCTGCCTCTGGTGGGGAAGAGACAGTCGTTTGTGGATCCTGTCCCAAAAGGGCCATAAGAAGCAGTGAACTAAACCCTGTTGGGATGTATGTTGTATTTAAAAAATCCAGAGGCAGAAAAAGAGGTGAATACTAAATATATTCAAATAATAAAGCAATGGTTTGCAACATTTAGGGAAATTATACTGGTAGCGATTGAGTCTTGTTTCAATTAATAGTCTAGTGACTTTATTTCCTTAAGCTTGTCTTTGATGACAGAGCTTTTAATAGTTATTCAGCAAGAGGGTTAACCTTTTAGTTTATCAGAAGTCTACTTATCTCTCTACCAGACTACAGCACATTTTTCTTAGACATATATTACCATACATTAGCCAAGGGTCTTAGTAAGTCAATGCACTTTAAGGGGGACAAATTACAAATACCATAAACACATTGGACCGGACCCATACATCATAACGATAGCCCACTTACGCACGCAAAATGCGCCCTCCAGATGTTACGCACATTTTACAGGCATACCTACTATAGTATGGAACTCATTCCGTACAATAGGAGTTCCGTCCAATGGGGCGGTTCTTCCCCTCCACCTGAACAAAGTGGGCGGGGGGATGTGGGTGGTGGTAACACCCACTTATACACGGATCAGCGATTGGACAAGTGTGATCTGCAAGTGTGAATTAAATCTGCCTTATGGCAGCGTAAGTCACACTTATTACGCACAAGAGAGGGGTGACAGTGGGAGTTCACTCCCCTCTCTTGTGCGTGCTACAAGACCTCCGCACGTACGGTCTTGATCCGGTGCATTGTCTGCTGTAATGAGAGCGACACTCATTTGTTAATCAATTGTAATATATTCTTGACCCATAGGAACTGAAAAATGCCTTGTTATCAAACCTTGTTTCAAAATATCACTGTACATTATATGTTTAATAGTATTATCATAGTTCTATTTTAATTATTTGAAATAAAAAAATGCTATTAATATAATGTATGTATGGTATGATTTCAAAACTGTGAGCTCAAGTTAGTAATCATTATGGAAATCTATTGTCAATTATTACAAATTGCGACCAGTATAAAAGTGAAGGATGTTCTTTCTTATACCTAAATAGATCATGGAAAACTAAAATTGTTATATTTTATAATAAAAATGACACTGGACCGGTTTCACACTTAATAATGTTCAACTCCGTGCCTAATGAGATCCACTACTCTGTAAGTAGGAAGTTATGAAAAGTGGGTGGGGGGAGACATATAAATAGGGCAGCATAGGCTGGGTTTGCAAAATCCGCACAAAGAAACGCACAGAGTTAAGGTAGCCCTGTGAACGCGGATGTCAGTAAAGATGAGTGTCATGGGAGTGCACTTGCCACTTAGGTGTGTATATTTGATAAACCGTGTGTACTTATTTCATTGTTAATTGTGGATCAGGTCCATTATGTCAGTTTTAAAAACAGCGGACCTGATCCAGAGATCTTGAGCAGTGGATGCACAAATCCGCTGCTCGTAATGCGTCCTATCCAGAGCTGCGACTTTGGCAATACTGGATAGGATGTACTGAAAAGGTGCATGCATTTGCAACATGCAAACAGAGGTATATAGGCAGAGGCTGGGAGGTATAATCACAGCAGCCTCTACATTTGCATGTTTCCAATTGCTTTACTTTAGTTTTTTATATATTTTAAAGCAAATTAAACCCCTTAATGAATGACTATTTTTCTTTTAAACACTGCCTGATGCCACATGCCCAGTGCAGAAATGCAATGCTTCTCAGGTTCTAAAAACTGAAATCATGGGTCAGATCCAGACCTCAGCAG
>WWET01000766.1:156263-167264 GCA_011038615.1 Limnodynastes dumerilii | reverse complement strand
TAAGGGGACAAGGTTTTTTTTTTCATTTTTATGTTTTATGGGGCACATGTCCTGTTTTTTTATTTTACTATGTGGCCACTGTAATTTTTTTAATGATAGGGACTAGGGACGGGGCCCATACATTCTTTAAAAATGTTTTATTATAGGGGGACACTTGTAGAGTTTTTTTTTTATAGTTTTGGGGCAAGGCATGCTGAGTATAGTAGTGCTACTAGAGCAAGCATGCCTTGTCATTTATTGGCATGCTTGCACCAGTAGTTCTACTAGCGACAGCATGCCCAGGAGGGACGTTTATTATTTATTTAATATACTTCGGCGGCTGCGGGATAGGCGTTAATTTTTTACTAATAGTTTTTTTTTTCCTTTAATTAACTTTCTTTTTTTTTCCAGCTCCGCTGAGCTGTGTCTACACTTGCACCATCTCTTGAGATGGTGCAAGTGTAAGGCTAATTAAACAGCCAGCGGACTACTACTGTGGAAACTATATTTAAATGAGAAAAGCGACTCTTTTTAAATATTCCTCCACAGGCGCAGCCCGGTCAGAGGCGCACACAGTCGGATGCTGTGCGCGCTCCCGATCTGGGCATGCGCAGTGGCCATTTTCACTGCTCTTCCGTCTGAAAAATAGATGGAAGCGCAGGTCTGAATCAGGTCCTCTCTCTTCACATTTTTAGCTTAATTGGTCTCCATATGGACTTTATGGGTAGCCTGTGCTACACTGTGCCTCTTGTAGTTAATGATATATGGAAGAATCCAGAGCTGAACTGCATGTAAGTGGAAGAGCCGGTCCAACTATTTTGGCAGCAGTCTATCATATTTTCTATCATATTTTACAAAAAGAGGACAGGTTTAAAACCTTCATTCAGACCATTTGTGGATAATGGGGTAGATCCAGAACTAAGTACGTTAGCATATTTACGCTAGCCGGTAAAGTTAAAACTCTATTTTGTATGTACTGTGTATGTGCTCGGCAGATGTTACGCCACGTAACTCTGAACGTACGTACCAGCTGCGTATCAACAGCGTAACTACGAACGAAGGGGCGTGCCAGCCATACGACACCCGTAATTACGCTTCGGAGGTGGGGTGAGGCATTTAAATCATACAGTATAGGCGCGCTTAGGCATTTACGTACGTGTAGCCTTTACGTACATCAGTAGTTACGCTTTGAAAAGTTAAGGCAGGGTTTGGGAAGCGTAAAATGGCCAAAGTACGTACGAGCGAGGGGAGGGCCTAGGGGAGTGCATAGAAAATACTCTTAGCATAAATTTGCTATGCGATGAAACATAATGGGAACGTAGGTCTGGATTTGGCCCATTGGGCCTGATCCAGAACTACGCCGCACGCCGTAGTTATGGCGGGCGGCTGTGTAAGATCGGCAGAAATGCCGATCGGAACATGCGCCAGGCAAATGTTGCCCGGCGTAATCATTGTTTCTCTGGGTGCAGGATCAGGCGCCCGTAAGTACAGTATAGTTACGGAGGAAGGGTCAGGCTGCTCCAGTAGGTGGGGGGAGGGAAATTAGGAAGGGAGGGCTGGGTTAGGGCCTTACGATCCTGTGGCCGGCGTAATTACACACTGTTACACCAGATGAAGTTAAGGTAGTGTGTAATTACGCCGGCCACAGGGGGAGTGTCAGTGGAGCACCAGAGCTACGCTGGCTATACTTACGGACAGCGGCCCAGCGTAGCTCTGGATCAGGCCCAATGTATCTAAAATCACAATTCAATAGAGAGATTAAAAAGTCTATCACCTCCCCTCTTACATTCATTTACCACATCTATGGCTTTCACTTTCAGGGAGTCATTGCAACCATTGGGCTCTATTTACTAACTTCATTCGAAAATGTGTATTATTGCATGAAAATGAAGTTAATTGAATTTACAAACCATGAATCGCCATGGAAAAACTGCAGTTTCCATGGTAATCTATGTAAATATTGTATCACTTTGCTGGACCATTCTTTTGAGAGTGGACTGGTGCTTTATTATATTTATTAAATGCAGAGCAGTGTTTTACAGTTTTATTGCAGTCATGTCAGTGATTTCCCCATATAACCCCCTTTTCCGCCTAATACCTGTCAGACCCTGCAACATCACTCATTCCATTAGGTGCAAAATGCTCTGCTCCTGAGTTTCCAACAATCAGTTACTATAGTAACCAAATTTGTAAAAGAGAAATGTCTTTCAAACATTAATTAATTCATTAAAAACCAGATGAGTGACAGCTGGAAACTCAGGAGTGGTATGTTGAACGTAATGGAATGGGTCATGTTGGAGGTTCTGGAAAAGGGGGGTATGTATGAGAAGACCGCTGGAATACACATATAAGCAAGTAAAATAAAAATAAAAAAAGAATTATTTTTTTTTAATAACTGGAAGTACATATATAAATAAACAATAATAATGAAAAAAATGCAAAAAAAAAGAAGAAAAAGTTAATACCTGTCTGGGTGTCTGAAGATAAGCAAGTCTGGTTCAGCTTATTTCACAGAGAAACGTTCAGGTAAGTAAATAGAGTCTCATATGGCATTGCATAAAGTGTCTTGGAACACTCAATTCCTAGTTTGTTTGAGATATTTCTCAGATGTTCTAACATCATAATTTTAAATGGTCATTTGATCTTACCTGAACACTTCAAACCACATCCACACTCTAGTAGTAATTCAAAGGTAGAATCACAGTTCTGGAATTATTTTAGATACTGTATATATGACTTTTATCAAAATTGGAAAATTATTTTATATTTGCATGACAATGTTTACACACTTTACATATTCCACATGGAAAAGATTTAACTACCCAGTTTACTATAAATGGTGACAAAAGAGCAATGGGCTGGATCCAGCCTTAGGTAAGTGCTTGAAATTAGTTACTCCTGGGCTAAACCATATTGATTGCAGGGGAGTCAGAAAGATATTTCCCATGCTAAGAAAGGTTATAAATATGGCCCAATGACAGTTGAACTGTCATTAATGACGGGATGTCCTGCTTACAGGACATGTGTAGCGGCGTCTCATAAGGGTTTTTTATTTTGCAAAGACATCCCTCCGGATTAAAAGCTTGAAAGACTGGACTCCAGCAGAGCAGGTAAGTTTTTATTTTTATCATAGACTTACTTTTTTTGGGGGGATCTTTGTTAAATATAAAAAAGGCTGTCCATAATGATTTTAGCATTTGATATTGGGGACATTGACAAGGTGCAGCGAGCTCTGGATAGCAGGGCGTTTGTGGTTCTTTAAGCGCCAGAATGCGCTGGCATCCATGGGCATGCTGGTGCTTGTGTTATAAATTAATATTGGATAGGGGCAAGTGTATACTGTACTTATTTATTGTGACAAGTGTATACTCTATTTATTTGTTGTGAAAAGTGTATACTGTATTTATTTGTTGTGACAAGTGTGTACTGTATTTATTCATTGTGACAAGTGTATACTGTATTTATTTGTTGTGACAAATGTGTACTGTATTTATTGTGACAAGTGTATACTGTATTTATTTGTTGTGACAAGTGTGTACTGTGTTTATTGTGACAAGTGTATACTGTATTTATTTGTTGTGACAAGTGTGTACTGTATTTATTTATTGTCAATTGAATACAAGCGCCGATATAAAAATCAATTGAATACAAGCGCCGATATAAAAATCAATTGAATACAAGCGCCGATATAAAAATCAATTGAATACAAGCGCCGATATAAAAATCAATTGAATACAAGCGCCGATATAAAAATCAATTGAATACAAGCGCCGATATAAAAATCAATTGAATACAAGCGCCGATATAAAAATCAATTGAATACAAGCGCCGATATAAAAATCAATTGAATACAAGCGCCGATATAAAAATCAATTGAATACAAGCGCCGATATAAAAATCAATTGAATACAAGCGCCGATATAAAAATCAATTGAATACAAGCGCCGATATAAAAATCAATTGAATACAAGCGCCGATATAAAAATCAATTGAATACAAGCGCCGATATAAAAATCAATTGAATACAAGCGCCGATATAAAAATCAATTGAATACAAGCGCCGATATAAAAATCAATTGAATACAAGCGCCGATATAAAAATCAATTGAATACAAGCGCCGATATAAAAATCAATTGAATACAAGCGCCGATATAAAAATCAATTGAATACAAGCGCCGATATAAAAATCAATTGAATACAAGCGCCGATATAAAAATCAATTGAATACAAGCGCCGATATAAAAATCAATTGAATACAAGCGCCGATATAAAAATCAATTGAATACAAGCGCCGATATAAAAATCAATTGAATACAAGCGCCGATATAAAAATCAATTGAATACAAGCGCCGATATAAAAATCAATATAATAACAGCGCCGATATAAAAATCAATAGAATGCAAACGCCAATACCATTAATAAATAAAACACTTGCCACAGTAAATAAATACGGTAAATTCACAATAAATACAGTAAAGACTTGTCACAATAAATAAATACAGTATACACTTGGCCCTATCCAATATTAATTTATAACACAGGCATGCCCATGGATGCCAGGGAATGCTGGCGCTTGGAGAACCACAAGCGACAACATGCCCTGCCATCCAGGGCCTGCTGCGCCATGTGAATGCCCCAATAGCAAATGTTAAAATCATTATGGCCGGCCTTTTAATATTTAACAAAGGTCCCCCCAAAAAAGTAAGTCTATAATAATAATATCATGATATTTCCCATGCTAGGAAAGGTTATAAATATGGTCCAATGACAGTTGAATTGTCATTAGTGACGGTATGTTCTGCTTGCAGGACATGTGTAGCGGCGTCTTATAAGGGTTTTTTATTTTGCTAAGACATCCCTCAGATTTAAAGCTTACAAAACTGGACCCCAGCAGAGCAGGTAAGTTTTTATATTTATTATAGACTTTTTTGGGGGGACCTTTGTTAAATATTAAAAGGCCGGCCATAACGATTTTAACATTTGATATTGGGGGCACTGACATGGCGCAGCGGGCCCTTGATGGCAGGGCATGCTGGTGCTTGTGGTTCTCCAAGCGTCAGCATGTCCTGGCATGCTGGTGCTTGTGTTATAAATTAATATTGGATAGGGCCAAGTGTATACTGTATTTATTTATTGTGACAAGTCTTTACTGTATTGTGACAAGTGTTTTATTTATTAATGGTAGCGGCGCTTGTATTCTTTTGATTTATATATCAGCGCTGTTATTATATTGATTTTACTATGTGGGCTTGTGTATTATTGATTTCTCTATCAGGGCTTGTGTATTATTGATTTCTCTATGGGGGCTTGTGTATTATTGATTTCTCTATCGGGGCTTGTGTATTATAGATTTCTCTATCGGTGCTTGTGTATTTTTTATTTCTCTATCGGTGCTTGTGCATTATTGATTTCTCTATCAGGGCTTGTGTATGATTGATTTCTCTATCGGTGCTTGTGTATGATTGATTTCTCTATCGACGCTTGTGTATTATTGATTTCTCTATCGGGGCTTGTGTATTATAGATTTCTATATCGGAGCTTGTGTATTATTAATTTCTCTATCGGGGCTTGTGTATTATTGATTTCTCTGTCGGGGCTTGTGTATGATTGATTTCTCTATCGGCACTTGTGTATGATTGATTTCTCTATCGGGGCTTGTGTATTATTGATTTCTCTATCAAGGCTTGTGTATTATTGATTTCTCTATGGGGGCTTGTGTATTATTGATTTCTCTATCGGGGCTTGTGTATTATAGATTTCTCTATCGGTGCTTGTGTATTTTTTATTTCTCTATCGGTGCTTGTGCATTATTGATTTCTCTATCAGGGCTTGTGTATGATTGATTTCTCTATCGGTGCTTGTGTATGATTGATTTCTCTATCGACGCTTGTGTATTATTGATTTCTCTATCGGCGCTTGTATATTATTAATTTCTCTATCAGGGCTTGTGTATTATTAATTTCTCTATCGGGGCTTGTGTATTATTGATTTCTCTATTGGCGCTTGTGTATTATTGATTTCTCTATCTGCGCTTGTGTATTACAGATTTCTCTATCAGGGCTTGTGTTTGTTTTTCATTCGTATTTTGGCATGTGTTTTTAATTGAATTGTCTCGGGGCATATGTATTTTATTCATGTGGATTGGGGCATATGTTTTATTTTGATTGGTATCTTGGCAAGTGCTTTGATGAGTTATGGTGCGGGCCATATTATTTATTTATTTAGGCTGTAGGGAACATATTCATTAATTCTTATAGATGTGTGGGGCATATTAGGTAGTTATATTAATAGGGACAGATTATTTAATGAGTTATCATGCTGCCGCTTAAGGCATTATAGGCTGCAGTATTTAAATCAGGCCAATTGAAAGCGATTTGGACAAAATTGCTAGCCTGAGGAACCTCTATCAACTCGTGTGATTTTTGATCCGTTAAGCCCTTAGTAAATTCAACAATTTGTATGTTTAGTATGTAAAAAAATTGTGTGATTTGTTTAAACTATTGTGAATCGCCCGGTGTGCAGCCGGTTGTGAGCACTGACAGAGTGCCCGTTGTAACTGGAAATCTGATCCAGATAAATACTTTTCAAGGCTGGATTGGAAAAGAAAAATCCACTGACTGGAGTCGCAACATAGAGCATTGTGCTCTGCACACGGTTGCTAAGTCAGTAAAATTGACTTCTGGAATATTCATATAATATACAAAAACCCAGAAGAGGGAATAGGGAAAAAAAGGACTTTAGAACACCTTGCACATGATCAATATGGTTTAAATAACGTCCATGTCGTAAAAAAGTGAAAAATTGATTATATCATTGCCATCTAAAATTATTACTAAAGAAGCTGAAGTCTCCTGGGCAGAAGGTGGACACAAGTGAATGGGCTGGGATCTAAATGATGCAATCAAGGGGATGTAGATGTAGAAGACATGACTATAATGGCACTAAAACATTTAATACCATAAACTAGAATCATTGTACAGACCAGGAGACCTCCAGTAATAATTTTATATGGCAATGGTATAATCAATTTTTCATTCAAATTTTGCCACATGCAAGTTATTTGAATGATATTGACCATGTGCCCTATTCACTCCTGCTTTTCTATGTTTTGTTTAACTGGGACTCATACAGATGTTCACCAGAGTAAGGACCGGATTCACAACTCTGAAATTTTTTTACTTACGTGACGATTTTCTGATTACTATGCATGTGTATTAGCTATTTTCCACTATCTACGTAGCGTCTCATTATGTAGATTGCATACATGCGGTCTTTAAAGACCGCATGCACGCAATCTACGTAACGAAGCGCGTATGTAAAAAATTTCAGGGTGGTGAATCCGGTCCTTAATCTGGGTTTGATCTATATTCAGTCTCCATGACTGGCTAGTTTTCTCCCCTTAGTTGTGTCTTTCTCCCTTTCACATCCCCTTTACCTCCCTTATAGTCTTCTTTTTAAGATAATAATTTAATAACCAAATAGAACAGAGAAAGTTTTTGAAGGAATAGATACAAACACACCATGCAATCTTGAAAAATGTGTTCATATATTCAAGATTCTATTATTTGATTGTATCCGCTTGATCTACATATTTATTTCAGATTTTTGATTACTTGAGTACTTTGAGTACTTAATTTAATTGTCAACGTGCTTACAAAAACTGACCCCTTCTCTGTTCTTATAGGTTGCACTGTGGTTTGGTTAGTCTAGCAGCACCCCCTATCTTTACATAATTAGTTAGAAACAAGCATATGGGGATTGACATCTTTTTATATTCGAACAGTGCGACTTGCTTTGACCTTCCGGCCCACCCCTCTCTTCCATCACTCATCTATATAGCAAAAATGACATCACCGACATTAGGGTGCTCTAGTGAGCGCTTTTGTGTCGGTGATGTCATTTTTCCTAGAAAAGGGGGCTCCCTAGCAACAGACCGGTCATTAGTAGCGGGGACACTGAGGAGGAAGAAGGGTTATGTCGTAAAAAGGGCCAGAAGAGGCTGAAGACCAGATGCCAGCACCGGAGGAACATCTTCAAGCAAGCTGACAAGCCTCTCCAAGCAACATTGAAAGAAGATCTGCAGAAGAAGATGAAAATACTAGCAAGTCATCCCAAGACAGATTACTGCTAAACGGTGAGTCGTGACATTTTTTTTATTATTTAATTACACATTTTTACACTAACATACACTTTAGGGTACATTTAGTCACGGTGCCCACCAGTATATTGTAGCGACACAGTAAGGGACATTTTGTACACACTTTATTCAGGGGTTAACATGTAGTGTTAGGTCAGGTAATCTTGCAAAGTTTATGTACCTACTTAAAAAGTAATTACAATAGACAGGAACAGAAGGTAAAACACAGTAATTAATTGCATTAACTAAGGAACAAATATCCTTTACAGGAGTCTAGTTTCTGTTCAGTGGGGATATACTGTGTGAAGTCCTAATGTCTGTAAGGCAGCGTAGTGTACTGGTGCTCTAGATAAAGGTGAAAAACCCAGTGGTGTCACTAGGGTTGGTGTCAGCTGATGCAGTAACTTTGTTGTGTAACCCCCATGGACCTCCTTCCATACAAAACCTTAATAATGTTTTTTGTACTGTTACCGTTCTTCCTTTACTCTTACTGTTAATCATACTTCCTGTATATTACTCAATATGACAAAGTAGCAAAATTAAAATTACCCTTCTAAATTAAATTATACCTTTACATTTACAGTAAAGTAAAGTAAAGGGCAAAGTGCCTTCCTTTCTATCCCCTTTATGTTTCCAGCCTTCCCTTCTTCCCCCTGTACATCTCCATTCTTTCATTCTTCCTCCCTTTGTATATCATAAGCCTTTACTTCTCCCCCCTTGTAAGACTTCATCCTTCCACTTACTTCACTTAATTTTACTGTTCCTGAAATTCTCTTCTTTCTCTTCTCTCTGCTCATGTGACCTTGAAGTCACACCAGCAGTTCTCTGACACAGACACAGTGACGATCCAGAGGTGAGCGTACACCAACTAACGTAACGTTTCTCAGATCCGTGTCTGTACCATGGCTGCACTCCTGGCTGGCGGCTCTTTAAAACAGTGCAACTGTACAGAGCACCCTATAACTCCTGGAACGCTGCGTGGCGACATTGCTTAAGCGAAATATTCTTCCATTCACCAAAGAGAGCGACTGAGTGGCGATTTGTTACTCCCTTTGAGACTGTCACCTGTTGCCAGGGCCACTAAGTGTGGGGGGGAGCAAGTATAATTATCTGAGCCCAGATACGTCACTAAGCAGTACTTAAGTAATTAAAGATCACCAGCCAGGAAAGCAACTGCATCACAGAGACAGTGCCTGGCTGAGTGGACCATAACAGTTATGAAGCCAGCCAGGCATCAATAAGTAATGGCCGGTAACTGGAGGGAAATATTGCTGGAAATGTACAAGGGAGGGAGGAAAGAGAGGATGAGACGATGACTGGAGGCATACAATGGTGTGTAAGGATAGCATACAAGGGGGATGTGTGAAAGGATGACAGAAACCAACGAAGTCACCTGAAAGAATGGCTAAGACATATAAAGGCAGGGGTCGGTTGAAGGGATGGCTTGAGTCATACAAGGGATTGAAAGGATGACAGAAAACATACTAGGTATACATATGATTTTGAAAGAGATAAAGACATTGGTAAGTGACAGCCTGAATGATATTTTTCTGGTTTATGTATTCCTTAGTCTTAAAAATAAATAACTCTCTGATTTACTCCCTAATATTAAGTAATATACTCAAAATCACTGACATTTATTATTAACCATGTGTCCTTGTTTAATTCATTGTAGTACTTATATTGTTACCAAAGCTTTAAAAGATAATGGCCCTGATCCAGACTTAAGTTGCTGAGTTGCTAAAAACTAGTGTACTCCCAAGACTCTCCCCTCTTAAGTGTGGATTTAGCTGACTTATGTGTCCATTACCCTACCTTAACTTCTCCACATGGATCACTGAGCTCTGATGTACAGAAGCACCTAACTCAGCTTATACTGTATAATCTAAATGCCTCCCTCTGTAATCATTGAGGATCCTCGCACGTACGGAGTGTTGTCACGCCCTAGGATCTACTTGGCTTAAGAGTTCTGATGTGTGACACCTGGAATTTGCAGTGTGCTTGCAAAGGCCAACATAAGTCACGTAAGTTGGCTGACAGTATTTATTGTGGATCAGATCCATTGAAAACAGTGGTGGAAATATAAGGTGGAAGACAAAGACAGAAAACATGGAGGTGAGGAGTACGGCAGAGGGTAAAGGGGGTGGCGTCTGGACTAGGTTGGCAGATACAGGAGTCAGATAAGACAAGAAGGTTGGGGTGTAATATACTCTAAGGAACATAAAAATGAGAGAAAATAGCAGTGAATGGAAAATAGGATTGATGGTAGATCTCTCCTGTCCAGGATGCCAGTGTGTGGAACACTGACTTGTCTGTCTGTGTTGCTGGCCTGGATGCAGGCTGTGAGTTATATTTGGTTTGCAGACAATAGGTGGTGTAATCGTAGACAGTGAGATGGTATAACAAGGACTGAGACTCATATTCACAGAAACGACACCAACACCAGACAGCTAACCAGAATGTCCTATCACAAGCCGTACTAAGATGCAGCTTCTGCTTCTCCTACAGCTATGCACAGATATTCTTAGATGTACCAAATGTACCAGAAATTCAGAACTAGTATCCACTGTAATGTCATAGATTATATCAATATATATAGACAAATCATACATAGAAAGATAAAGAAAAACCAGACCAGGGCCTGATCCAGACCTACGACCGCAATCGCCCGCGAGCGTAGCGAACATTCGCCCGGGCGTAAAAACTTTCACGCCCATAACACTCCCATTGATTGTACCTGCTTATGCCGGCTGAACCCTACCCTAAGATTTTCCAGCGTACGTGCGAATTTTCGTACCCATACGCTGGTCGTACTGGGCTTAGCACGCCCATACTGTACAATTTAAATGGCTATCCCCGCCTCTGTGTAGTAACTCGAGCGTC
>WWET01000766.1:139824-154729 GCA_011038615.1 Limnodynastes dumerilii | reverse complement strand
AAAAGATAATAATAATAAATAAATAAAAAATAATAATAATAAAAATAGAAAAAAATAACTAAATAATAAAAACTCACCTGTCCGGGCGACCCATACGACTGCAGGTTTCCAAGTCCCTGCATGAATACACTGCACATGCGCAGTGTTTCTCATGTCAGAACTTGAAAATTTCAAAGTACCAAATGAGAAGCACTGCGCATGTGCAGAATTTTTCATGTCGGGAGTTGAAATTTTCAAAGTCCTGAATGAAAGTCACTATGCATGTGCAATACTTCATTCAAGCATCGCATGAATGAGAAGTACTGCGAGGACCCGGCGGATCATCGCGGGACCTCGCAGGAGGCGTGATTATTTGTAAGTAATGTGAACGAAGCTGCCAGGCTCGCTGAGAAGAAAAACGAGCCTGATACAGTAGCTACTACGCATGCGCAGTAGCTACTGTTTATTGAACTACGTCCGTCTATGGAAGACGGACGTAGTTCTGGATCTGGCCCATTGTCCCTCCAGTTGACGATAAATATTGCAATTGTTTCTGCAACACAAATAACCATCCCACTCATGGATGTGTGCAAAGCACTAGATATAGTTTTCTCGAAAATCCAATTCAGGTGCATTTTTTTCCGGTTTTAAGGGGATTATTAATGATGCATTCTTTTTTTGTTCTGTAAATTTATTTGATTATGACTGATTAAGTAGTTGGCACTTATGCCTCACATCTCCTAGGTTATAAGTATGATTCCCAGACAAGAAAAGAGAAGAATGACTGCACGAATATTCTCAGACATTTAAAAGAGAAAATGTAACACTTCACGTCAAAGTAAGCAAGAAGGTGCTACAATATGGCCATAAGTAGTTTGAGGACAAAGTTGGGTTCCAAGAAAGGTTCCCATAAAAGCGCCATAGTTATAAGTGCCAACCCCAAATTAACCTTTAATAATCACATTTAAAATCAGTGAAAAAAGTATAATTAAAAAGCCATGCGAATATTAAGTAGCATAGTAGCGTCGATATAAGCAGTAAATTGATAACCATATAAAGCAGTGGTTCCCAAACTGTGCGCCGCGGCTCCCTGGGGTGCCGCGTTGCTCTCACCAGGGTGCCTCGGAATGTTTCTATTTCCTATTGAATTCTATTCTATTTTTGTCTTTGGGGTGCCTTGAAAACAATATGGAGACCCTAAGGGTGCCTCGAACTGAAAAAGTTTGGGAACCACTGATATAAAGGACAAAATAGTGGCAAGTATTTGCAATGATTATTGTCATGAATGACCACAGTAAATATAAAGAAGCCACGGGTACACCGGAGTTAAAAGCTACGGGACGCCACCAAGCCGTGAGACTTGAGTGTGAGCAGACAGTACAATGTACGGAGCTGGTATTGCTGGAAGATCTGTCCCTAGCTCACACAACAAAAAAGCAAAACAAGAAAACCACCTCACGGAGGCGCTTCGCTCCCGAGGGTGCCCTCGCTGACCCTGCAAATATTATGAAGTTGGTAACGATCTTACTGGCATAAAAAGCAGCAAGGACAGGGACAGGAACGGCTTGGAAGCGGCAGAAGTCCGGACACCTGCCCGTGGATCAGACGACGCGCGTTTCGCCTATGGCTGTTTCAAGGCTGAAACGTCAGAGAGCACGCCTGATGTTTATTCTTCCCGCTGCCAATCATCTTAAAGCTACAATGTTGCAGTTCACAGTTTAGCAAGACAAATGGATATTAAACACTGTTCATTTATATACAAAGTATAAAATGCAGTAAATGTCTCCTAATTAGGTAGACAGTCACTGCAAAAGCTCATGAGTGAAACCAAACTTTAATACTATACATAGTGTGTTATATTGATAGTGAAAAGTGGATTATTAGCAAAGGAGTGCTTTGTCTAAGAATAATGATAAACAGATTATGACTCAAAAAGGTACTTGAGTAGATATTAAATGAGCAAAAAAAATTACAGGTGATCAATAAGAGCAAACCACTTAATAGGATTTAGTACACTGCATAATAATAGAGGTAATTGATATTACCCCAAATAATTTAGGTATAACATAGATAAGAGTTGCAGTTTATGGAGTTTGTTATTATCTCCAGAATCTCCATTTTGGTTAGACTACATATCATTTCCTATGTCAATGTGGGGGTATATCAGATAAAATACATACATCAACGCAGATATGCTGATCAACAATAAAACCTGTTGGTTGCTCTTATGTGATTAATAAAATTGTAACATAAGGGTAATCTAAAAAAAGAAAGGGAAAATGTACTATTCTCCAACTTTAAGAAATTATGGGGCCTTAACAGAGATAATATAAGAATGCAGAAAATAAATTTCTGTCATTCAGGCCATGTGGGAATATGGTATTTAAGAGAAATATAAGAGATGCTTCCTTCTGGAGGAGTATTTTGCTATTATCACCTCGACGGTTATTTTTCTGTAATTTCCACAAACCAAAAGCCAAGAATCCACTAGTACAACTACCATGGTTATTCATAAAGTGCTTGGCTACACTAGTTAGGGTCTTGAATTTCTGTGAATCTGATACAGAGTTACAAATACTGCCCAAATGATCAGAAATGCAAACTTTCAAAGTCCTTTTAGTTTGGCCTATATACAACTTTTTACATGGACAAGAAATACAATAGACAACTTCAATGGTTGAACAATTAATAAATTCCTGAATTTGGTGTGAGTTGCCAAATTTGTCCATGAAAGTTTGAGTCAGTTGCATGTATTGACAAAATTTACAATGTCCACACGGATAAAAGCCCTTTACCAGTGGTTGTTTAGGAATCTGATTTCTAAAGTGGCTCTGGACCAAACGGTCTCTAAGGTTGTTAGATCTGCGCCAACTCATCTGTATCCGTTCATTGCAGAGATCTTTGAGATCGTCATCCATTTGAAGGATGGGTAAGTGACGATTAAGAATATTTTGGATCTCTTTCCACTGATTACAGAATTTTCCCACAAACCTAACTGTCTCAGTATTGGTCACACGTTTGGGCTGTAAAAGGGCTGATCTTTCTAGATGGACTACCAAATTATAAGCATGTCTAATCTGACGCTTGCAATACCCTCGTTGCAATAAGCGAGTGCGCAATTCATCTGCTCGAATTTTAAAATCGTGGAACAGTTAATGTTTTGTGCGCAAAAATTCCCCTTTGGGGATATTGTGCACAGTAGACGGTAGGTGGGCACTGGACCGATGAAGGATAGTATTGGTCGCAGTTTTTTTGCGGAACATGTAATTTGCCAAAGTGTTTTCACAGGTACGTTTGATTAAAACGTCCCAAAAATTTACCTGGTTACGATGATATTCAAATGTAACAGTAATATTTAAATGGTTAGTATTAAGAGCTGAAATAAACTCTAATAATGCTTGTTCTGTACTGTTCCAAATCAAAAAAATATCGTCAATGTACCTTGCCTAGAGGATGACGTGGGACTGGAAAAGGTTGAGTTGATAAACGACTAGCTCCTCCCACCACCCCAAAAACAGGTTGGCGTAGGTGGGGGCACACACAGTCCCCATCGCCGTCCCCTGGGCTTGGGCATAAAATTTGCCATTGAAAACAAAATAATTCCGAGATAACACAAACTGGAGTAATTCCAGCAAAAATTCTGAAAAATCCAGATCCGATTTGTTCCGCAAAAAATACCTCACTGCTTGCATCCCTAAGTTGTTGCAAGTTGCAAGTATATAAAGCTTCGATATCAAGCGTAACCAGCCATGTATCAGCACCAATACTTACATCAATTATTTTGGTAAGTATGTCGGGGGTATCACGCACATGGGATGCTAAAGATTCCACTAAATCTCGAAGATGATGATCGATATATTTACTAGCCACTTCCGTTAAACACCCTACTCCCAAAACAATAGGGCGTCCAGGTGGCACAGATTCATTTTTGTGGATTTTCGGGAGTAGGTAGAAGGTGGCAATTCGAGGGTACTCCACCCAGAGAAAATAAAAATCTTGTTTATTAATGGTACCATTATGCAGTGAAGTGTTGTTAAGAAGGGCTCAATACTCAGCTAAAAATTTGTCTGTAGGGTCAAATATGGTAAGTGTATAACATGTACTATTGCTGAGCTGTCGGTCTGCCTCTGCAAGGTGCATGTGCTTTGGCCAAATTACGAGGTTCCCCCCTTATCCGAGGGTTTAATCACCTCGTCCCAAAGTTGCATTTCTCTAAGAGCATGTGATTCTTCTTTCGTAAGGTTATTATGGATAGTAACTTTACTAGTTTTAGTAAATAGTTTATCCAATTCGGAAGAGACTAAGTTGTAGAAAATTTTTATTGATTCCCAGACAAGGCCTTATCTGTGTGGGGTTTGTATGTTCTCCCCATGTCCGCATGGGTTTCCTCAGGGCGTAACTAGTGGTATGCGATGGGGAGGCTGCCCAGGGTGCAAATCCTAAGGGGGCACAATTTATGGTTAAATTGGCTTGGAATTTAGGGTCAGGGGGCCTTGTTGTTTCACATTGCATTTACATAATGAATATATATAGAAATTTAAATACATTTTCAATAGTTATAGCAATAGTTATTTCCTTCAACATTCAATTATAGATCACACATATAACTGTTAACCCAACATTATTTCTGCCATATTGGGCCTGATTACCACTTAAGAAGCTTCTGCTTCTTAAGTGCGTATCTGGCCAAAATGACCTACTGCACACGCGTAGAAGGTCCTTTACGCTATCTACGTACCGATCTGGTAGGGTAGGTGCGGTCTTTAAAGAGAAAGAGGCAGCGTTATGCCGCCTTGGGGCGTTTTTAGGAAGGAGTGTAGGGAGGGATTTAGATAAGCTGGAGAGGGCAAGGGGGAGGTGGGGAAGTGAAATGTCCGTACGGACATTGCACGGAGATATAAAGTAGCCCAATGGCCCTCATAAGTGCTATAAGGTACCCTGTTTCCCCGAAAATAAGACCTAGTCATAAAATAAGCCCTACCTTGATTTTTCATATTTCCTGAAATATAAGCCCTGCCCTGAAAAAAAGCCCTAGTCACATGAAGTGCATCCTGACTCCGCTGAGCAACGAGGCTTCCCGGCCTGTGAGCGTCAGTGCACCTGGCCCACTGTTACTGCAAGCCTTCCTCTCCGATCCTTCGGTGAATGAGCCCTGCCTCCACAGCTGTGGTACTGCTGACAAATACTTTGGGCGGACTGGTGGTGCTTAGTGTAGCGGGCTCTGAGCAAGTGAACTACAGTGTGCACAGTAAAGGTGAGCGTCCATTTCCTGCTCAGTAGGCGCCATTTTAGGTCACAATAGAATTTACCTAGGTAGACCACAGTAAAACGTGTCACTATTGTCAGAAAGTTGTTGTGCAGGAGGAGATTGCCAAATTCCCTAAAGAAGGAAACCACACTATTTATATATAAATGAACACAGTGGTGGATATAATTAAAATAGAAAAAATATTGCAACAATTAAAAATTTATACTAAAAAAAACTTTAATTGCTAAATGTAAAGTTATCTAATAAATAAAATACATAATAATATCAAATTGCACAAATTATTTTAATTAATATATATTATGTATTATTTTTTCCCCTATAATACTCACCTGTGCAGTCCGGTGCGACGGGTTTGCGGTGGCGGTTTCTGAATTAATAGGTAAGTATTCCAGTTGGCATTCTTAATAACATTTTCCAATTAGCGCCATTTTCAAATTAGAGAGAAAATTAGCTTTCAGCTGTCTCTATATTGAAAATAGCATTTTTGAGGCAGCAACTGCATCCCCTGTGACAGGCGGCAGACCCTCGAGGCGTCACACGTCATTTCCTCACACATGCTCCTCTTTGAATGGGGAGAGAGCAGACACTGGCTCTGGGTCAGGTACAGGGAACTTACAAAGATAAAAAAAACCTCCTGCTAGCTAATGGGAAGTGGCTAGAAAATGTGCACTCTAGCCTTGTGCTTAGTACATCTCCCTTGTTTCATGAGTCAGAGAGATCTTTTATAGATAGAAGGTTCAGCAAAAATAAAAGCTCAGATCTTAAAATTGTAATGTCTTTTATTAAATCTTTTTTATTTTTTATTTTACTAAACTAATAGTTGTAATGTGTAAGTTGGAGCACAAGACTGGAGAGATCCCAGACTTCACCAGAAACCCTTCTATGGAGGTTTGGACTTTGCTGGTGAAGGATTCCCAGTTTATTTCTGTCTGGCCTCCTGGAGTCCATAATCATTTGCTATCAGAATGGATGTGAGGGGTGTATTCCGAGACTGGCGCACAAGCTGTAGAGATCCCGAGTCTTCATTGGAAACCCCAGTTATGGAGGTTTGGTTTTGGATGGTGGTTAGTTGATAGGTTATTTCTGTCCAGCCTCCAGATGGGAAATGGAGGTAAGGGACAGGATAGGATGGTTAAGGTGGCTAAAACGGAAAGAGTAATAGAACAAGCCAGGTCAGTAATAGTTAATGATTTAGATAATATGGAAAATAAATCAAATAGTAGTAACAATAAAATCAAAACAATATTAAAGATCAAAGATAAAAAAGATATAACCTTTGTTTATGTAATATAATAGATAGAAACACACAAAAAGGTATTCAGTTAAATAAATAGCTTTAACAAATATATAAGAAATATAATAATAAAACTATATAAACTAAACTGACAATAAAGAATATATTCCAACATTGTTACGTTACCTTGGGATAGCACACATCAGGGTGTGCTGTCTAACTGGGTCCGGGTGTTCCCTGGAACCTCTGATGGTAAGGACAGACGTGCAGAGTAAGCATAGAATCTCTCAGTACCCGATAAAGAAGATGTACAAGATGTTACCATGTTGTCATGTAAAAACATCTAACAGCACCTGGAGAAACAAAAAATAACGTTTAGTATTTTCATAAACTTCTGAGGGCTGACTTTAAGAAAGGACTCCTATCAGCGGATCAGTGGGGTAGTGCCAATGTCAAAAGCTTTTATTACTTACCTGCACAAACACTGGTTATAAAACCTTCTAATGGCCCTCCACCATGCTGGGCCAGATGATGAGAGTTGTTCCTCCTGAGATGGTACCTCGTTCAGCCAGCGGTTTTGCATAATTTTCTGAAAGAAGAATAATCAAGTTTTAATCACGTTTGTCATCAACATTTCATTTCATCCAGAGGACACACAGCTAATAGGTGAATCTACTCTACAAGTCCTCAAACTCCAACAGGAGTTAGAAGTTATTCTCTTACATCTATGGTGGCTCTCTTTTCTCGTCTCACTGTCAGCATTTTCCTTAATAGGTTTTTACAGCCTGTTGACAGCAATGGTGGAACACAATACCGTCTGGACATCATGAGTTCCTAAAAGAGACAACAGATAAGTGATTGGATGACTTTCACTGTCATGATTTAGCCTTAGACCTGTTTGTGTATTCAAGTATGTCTTTACCTTCAAGGCTCATAACTCAGGCCATGATACAAGCTGCACCGCTAACTGGTATTGTGGGTCCCTTTGAATACTGGCAGACCCTTTGAGATCATTTAGCAAAGACAATGTCAGATCTATTTCTGCATGTTTCCCATTATCTCAACCCTTACACCTTCTGTTACTTTACTAAAGTATGAAGTGAGACAATTTATCTGCTGCATTCATTCTAATATCATTGACATGCATGCTGATCTCTTACTAGAATTATATGCTTGGAAGGACTTGGCAAAGGTTTTTCTTTTAGAACTATTCTCCCTGACATGTAACCGGGCAAATCTCTGTAAAATGTGTGACAGCTCAAAATAAAGACATTTTAATAAGTCTATATAAGTTTGCTTACCTTTCTGTTTTTTCCACCAAATGGCAGCTTGTGAACGACCAATGCATATAATATGACCCCGAGGCTCCAGATATCCACCTCGGGGCCCTCATATTCTTCTTTAGCCATGATCTCAGATGCTGCATATGCAGGGGTTCTGCAAAAACTTTTGAGCCTTTTCCCTGGGACGTAAAAATCTGCAATCCCAAAGTCCGTGAGTTTGATGTTTTGCTGGGCAACAAGAAGGATGTTTTCCAACTAAAGAAAAGAGAAAAAAAATGACAATCCTTGAAGTCACCAGACACAATCAGCACGTTTAATAGCAGTATAAACCAGAAAACACAGACCGCACTTCATGACTGAAGGTCATGTGGTTCCAGAACATGTGGAGGTTCCAGAACATGTGGAAGCCATAGGTGTCTGAAACCTTTCCAAGCCTATTATACGTCCCTACAGGGGAAAACCTACAAAATAAAATAAAGTTTTAGGCTAAACTTCCTTAAAGGAATATGCACATCCAGTAGATATTCTTACCTTAAGATCATGATGTACAACACCATTTTTATGGCAGTGGGCAACAGTAGCTACAATCTATGGAAAAAGAGACATATGTTATGTATCCTCCTTTATAAATATCACCACATCTATGTTACGGAGAACTGGTGCCTCAACCAGGGCGCAGAGTCTAGCTAGGGTCTGGTATTCACTAGAGCCTTTAATGGTGGTGATAGGCTGGGCTGAAGGACACCTAGCAGGTTGCGGCCCCCAGAGGCAACACCCAGAGAAGAAACGGAAGCAAAGGCGAAAGGAAGCTGGAGAGAGAAGGTGGGGGGAAACTGAAAATGGGAACAAGGAAAGAGGTAGAAGGGACTCATTCTGACAAACAACACTGTGAGACAGACAGGACGAACTAGGGCAAGCACACACGCACACACACGACACCACAGGGGTGCCACATGGTCACAACCAGAGGAATGGGCTGGGCAGTGTCAGGAGGAAACACTGGGTAATAAGGCTGGAAAACACAAGGAGAGAGGCAAGGGTTAACTGGAGCAGGGGCACACAGAGATCACACAAAAAATGCACAAGGCAGAGAACAACAGCAGAGCTGGACACAGATTAGAGGGCTAGAGCTATAGGAATAGCACTGCTGGAGCTTATAAGGAGACTGCTGGCTATTAATTGGTCAGCAGCCCAAAACAGGTGAAATGATTGGCTGGAGTCCTGCCAACAATCACAGCAGCCAGGAGGCCATAAAAGACAGAGGGAGAAGGGCGGTGTCAGACATCTTCAGGCTGTGCATGGTGTAAAGGCCTCCAGAATTTTCACGGCGGCACTGGGACAGGACAGCAAGGGCCTGTATCAAACAAGGTAAGAACTTACATGTCACCACTATTAGAGTAGCGACATTTAGCAATCTATTGCACCTGTATATAGCATCACTATAATAAACTAGCCAATCTCAAGACTTTTTAAAGAAAGGGACATGAAAACCATTGGAATGGGCAATCCTGCAAATCCCACTATAAAAAATGTAAACTAGGGCATAGCACTTACTTGTTGGAAGAAGATGTGGGCATTGCTCTCGTTAAGGTCTTTATGGGCAATCAAATAATCCAACAGGGTACCTAATAAGAATATCAAAATATACACCGTTGTATGATCAGTTAAAAATAGATAGAGTAGAGGGGGCGTGGCCTGGCATCAATGGAGTGAGCAGCAATGGCACCTAGCTCCTCCATAAATCCTGTTTATTATCCACTATTTAGGAAAATACCTGCCCCACTCGTGCAGCGGTGACCTTTGGGAGCCTGTCTGCATCTCCTGCTGTGTCGGAGGCACCTTTTCCCGGACCCTGGGGCAGTTGCGGTGCGGAGGTCTGGGACCGCGGCGCTGGTGTTGGCGGGTAGTTTGCTGACAGGCACAGACCCGTGCATTGCGGTGGAGACGTCTGCCGGCTGTTGGAGGACTCCTCGCCTGGGGATAAAAGCTGCAGGGGGACGCTAAATCGGAGCCACAATACCGGCTCCCTGGCTATATTGGCACTGCTCCCTGGGGCACTTGGAGTGTTTGGCGCCAAATCTGGAACTCCCGGGCGCCATTTTGTATCCTCAACGGCACGGACGGAGGTCACCTGGGGCTCACTTGCCTAATACCATTACTGGCAGAGCTGACAGCGCTGGAGTTAACCTGGAGGTTGGTGACATGACACAGCCTCCCTGTGGGTCCCTGGCTGTGCTACCCTGAGGTGGGATTCTTGCTGCCACATTGAGTGGGAGATTACAGTGAGCTGGAAGATATAGGGGAGCCGGATTGCCACTGCCAAGAAGAGCTGCCTTTCCTGAGAGATATAGTTTCTCATACAGTTTTCACAGCCAGAAATCTGCAATAACTACCTCCCTACATGGCATGTGAACTTGCTTTTCCTTTATAAAAGGTGTAGCTCTTATCCACTTTCCGGATATTAAGTATAGAGTTTATGGTCTGGAACTTTCTCTTACTATTTTCAAGACTGCGCTACCGTGTGGCTTGGGGAACCTGGCTTGAATATTGTTACATATTATCCTCATCACTGTTAGCAGTCTCCACATCATAATAATTTTGAATCCTTCCACAGTTCATTACTACTCTAGTCCCAAATGGGTAAGCACAACCAATCTACTCCTTTAACGCGCCTGGAGAGATTTGTGCAGAATGCACCAGTGACAAATCCTGCTGCGCCGGAACCTGAATCAGGTTCGCCTAGCTCTACTGGCAGTGAAGTGTCCCTACAGCAGCTACTCGAGGCCATTAACACGTCGGAAAAAAAAGTTACAGATAAAATCGGGGAAGTACAAGTGGATCTGTCGTTGCTTCGCCAGGACATGCAGCGTATCAGGGAGCGTGTAAGCGAGACAGAACATCGTATCTCCACATTGGAGGACAGCACTGCTCCTCTTCCGAACAAGCTGGCCCGACCTAACTGCGCAAGTGAATTCCTGTAAACAGAAGTTGACCGATATAGAAGGGCGCCTTAGAAGAAATAATATCTGTCTGGTCGGCCTGCCGGAGAAGTCAGAAGGGACCACACCTGAATTGTTCTTGGAAAAGTGGCTCATTGATCTGTTTGGCAAAGATGTGTTCACCCCGCAGTTTGGAGTGGAAAGGGCGCATAGAATACCGACGCAACACTTACCTCCGGGTGCCCCTCCCCGCACGTTTATTGCGAAAATCCTTCATTACAGAGATAGAGATACCATATTACGACTTGCCAGAACGAAGGGTCCTTTGGAGTACAATGGTCAGAAAGTTTCGGTTTTTCCGGACTTCCCCCTGGATGTGCAAAAGAGCCGAGCGCAATTTATCCAAGTTAAACGGCGCTTAAGGGAGTTACAGTATCCATACTCCATGATGTTTCCTGCACGGCTTCGCTTGGTTGCGGAGGGAACCACGCATTTCTTCGGTTCTTCGGGTGAGGCGGCGGCATGGCTGGATAGAGTGGTACCGACGAGAGCTCCGATGATATAATACTACATGGAATGCCTGTCGTCATGGACAATGTGAAGTATTGTCATATGTCATGCAAATATTTTGACGAACTGGATGCTAAATATTATGTGATGTTAATATTGAGTGGGTTTAGGTTCCTAGTTAACAGGAGCTATGTTAATACCAGGTTACTTTTACGTAAAGGTTACAAGGGATAGCTACTGCGGTGTCAAATTCGTAATTTGAGTGCTCAGTAGTCTGTTGTAATGTTGGTGGGAACTGTTAGGTATACCTTAGTTGGGGGAAGGTTATACAGGGTGGGTAAAGGGTGGGTTAGTTGTAGTTGTATACTGTTTCTTGTATTTGTTTCTCAATGCCTATATGCTCCTATAAATGCCATTTATATGCTGAGAATGCATAAATATATACAGTTGACTCTCTCAATAGTATTTGTGATCCTACAGGGGGGACAGCCGCAATGGCTGGACTTATGTGCGTCTAAGACCCAATTAATTGTCCGCATCTTGCTTTGTTAGAGGAATGGCAAGGTCGCAACAGATAAATGTGGCTACCTGGAATGTCAGGGGCTTAAATAATAAAATTAAAAGGGGGCTGGTAATGCGGCAGATAAAGGAATACAATGTGGATATAATGTGTTTGACCGAAACGCATTTGGAGGGTCCAAGGGTTTTGTCTCGTAAAAAATCATGGGTTGGTCACCACTTTCACGCTACTCACACGGCCGCATCTCGTGGGGTGTCGATATTAATTCATAAGAGGGTGAATTGTATGATTTTAGACAAGAAAACTGATCTGTGTGGTAGATATGTATTCTTGCATGTCTCTATAAATATGCAGAAATATCTAATTCTTGCAGTTTACATTCCGCCTCCTTATAATGGGGAAGTCCTAAAGCACTGTGGTGAGTTTATGGCTGGGGCACCGGATGCTCAGGTTATCTGTCTTGGCGATTTCAGTACTCTTATGCATACCAGGTTGGATAAGTGGAGAGAATCTTCAGCTACGGACACTGAAGGTACAAACACTATATTTTAGCAGGTAGTTCAGGAAATGGGGCTGGTGGATATCTGGCGTTTAAAATTCCCTGCCAGGCAACAATATTCGTGCTTTTCTGCTACATATAGCTCGTTTTCCCGAATTGACTTGGTATTGGTATCCCGCTCTCTGGTCTGTGGGGTTCGCGCGGTGGAATATAGGCCTCATGGAATCTCTGATCACTCGCCTATGATTATGGCCCTTGAAACTGGTTTGGAGGTTGGTCAGAGGTTTTGGAGGTTCCATCCTTTTTGGCTCACTAGACAGGGGGCGGGGTGCGATCTGATTGTGCAGTGGGAAGGATATTTCAATGATAATACCAATACGGTAGCAGCACCAATCTTGTGGGATGCCTTTAAGGCGTTTTTGAGGGGTACAATGATATCTAGTGTGAATACCCTAAAGCGGTTAACTAGGGAAAGGGAAGTCAGATTGGAGCAGCAGGCTAGTGAACTGGAAGATCTCTATACCAGAACTGGAGAAGGCGGGGATAGGATGGCATGGTTACAGGCCAGAAGGGAATGGACAGAATATCTCCTGGAAAAATCGAAACGGCGATTACTCTTTAGCTCCCACAGACAATTCCTCGAGGCAGATAAGGGGGGAACCTTTTTAGCAAAATTAGCTAGGGGGGATGTTAATATGTCTAGGATCCCATATGTTCTCAATAGTTTGGGGGTTAGGCAGACCCAGGTGCAGGACATAGCCAGTACATTTGTTAGTCATTACACTTATGTATATAGCAGTCAGGCGCAATACCCCCTTCAGGAGCTCCATTCATATTTATTAGATATAACTCTGCCTACACTTACAGTAAGTAGTAAGGAATATCTTGATAAGCCCCTGGAGATTGAGGAAGTGGTTGATGCTATTTCCTCGTTTCCAAACAGAAAAGCACCCGGGGTGGATGGACTCCCAATTGAGCTCTTCAAAAAACATGCTGACTTTTTTGCCCCAACATTACTTAAAATGTATAACGAGTTGCTTCATGACGGTGTATTGGCGCAATCCATGTCGGAGGCACTAATTGCTGTTATTCCTAAACCGGGGAAGGATCCTGCGTATGTTGATTCTTACCACCCTATCTCACTCTTAAACATAGATGTCAAGATTCTTGCAAAGCTTTTAGTGATGAGACTAAACAAAATAATAGGCGAAGTTGTTCATCCGGACCAAACCGGTTTTATGCCGGGAAAATCAACCAATATAAACTTAAGGCGCCTCTTCTCCCATTTGCAGTTGAATCATTTGTCTTATACGCAGCCGGTGGTGGTCTCATTGGATGCAGCCAAAGCATTCGATTCTGTTGAGTGGGGCTATCTCTGGGCTGTGCTTGAGAAGATGGGGTTTGGCGGGAATTTTATTGCTTGGCTTAAGCTTCTGTATAGTGCACCTGTGGCCAGGGTGATGGTTAATGGCTTTACGTCAGAGCCTTTTCCGCTACATAGAGGTACGAGGCAGAGGTGCCCACTTTCTCCCGCATTGTTTGTCCTTGCAATTGAGCCGCTGGCTGTCCTTATTAGACACGACCATGCTATTAGGGGACTTGAGGTTGGCAGGTGCGAGGAGAAGGTGGCGCTCTATGCCGATGATATTCTTTTATTCCTGGCTGACCCTGATGACTCAATAGCTGCATTGCTTAGAGTAGTTGAGCGGTTTGGTAGATACTCCGGTTTGTATATCAACAGGGAAAAATTCACATGTCCTCCCATTACGTGGTGATCCCCCGGTGTCTCCTCCCTTTCCCCTGTTACAGTGGGCCTCTCAGATCAAATACCTGGGAATCCATGTTACAAACAGCATGAAGGACTATATACCATTAAATTTATCCCCGCAATTAGAGTATGTACAATATAAGATTGTTGTGTGGCGACGGCTTCCCTTGTCTGTCATGGGTAGGGTAAGTCTAGTGAAAATTATTGTGCAGCCCAAGCTGTTGTATGTGCTGGCAAATTCCCCTGTGTATGTCTCCAATACCTTTTTTATAAAGCTACGCAGCTACATAACTTCTTTAATCTGGGCAGGAAAGAGGGCCCCCCTCATGTTCAGTACGTTGTGCAAATCAAGGAGCTCTGGAGGTATGGCACTGCCTGATATGCAGCTGTACTATTTGGCGGCCCAGTTGGCACTCCTCAAGGATTGGATCACTGACTCCTCGCACGGCGATCTACACTGGTCTCTGGTGGAGCAGGCTGGGCAGGATCACGCTCCAATCCAGTGCCTTCTGGCAGGGAGGTATCCAAAGTTGGTCCCAGATATTGTTACTCAGGCTAAATTTATATGGGACAGGGCAGTGAGTCTTTTGGGTGAGAAGGGATTTGACAATGAGACCCCTCTGTGGCGCAACAAGCGCCTATCGGAATTATTGATACTTTAGGGGATAGTAATGTGGAAAAAATATGAAGTGCTTACGTTGGGACAAGTATACCAAACTAATGTATTAAAATCGTATGAACTGCTCAAGGACCAATATCATATTCCCAATGCCTACTTCTTCCATTACCTTCAACTCCGGCATGCGCTGTCGGTCCAATTTGCTGGTGGTGGGGAGGTAGACATAGCTCCCTCCCAATTAAAGGGTATGTTGCGTACACTGGGCTATAAGGGGCTCATCTCCTA
>WWET01000766.1:127274-137758 GCA_011038615.1 Limnodynastes dumerilii | reverse complement strand
ACCTTCCCAGCAGTTCCTATCCTTACCTTGAGTGAATGTTTATGTTACCTCTTCGGAGGCACCGCTGTGTGCTTGAGTGTGTGATAGCTCTTGTACGTCGTGTACCATCTCATAAACATTCTTCTGTCCCACGTGTTGCGTTAAGTGTTCAGTGTTGTCTGTTACAGTCCGGTCGCTTCCGGACTACTACTTCCACTATCTATCCACTACTCCAGTCCCTCCTGTCTGGTGTACACTCCTGGTGTTTCTCTCTTTTCCACGAGTCTGGTTCACCGGGGACCGTCCAGGCTATCAGGCCGCTGCAAATTCCATCCCCACCATCAGGGGTACTGGTGAAGACCCCCTGGATACTAAAGTCTCCGGTCTCCGGAAATCTACTCGTTCACTCTGCCTGTCTCTTTGGTGGTCACCTCAGTACTCACCAGGTAAACCCGGGGTACCACACTAACTCCCTTTCTGAACACCCCGGTACTGACCAGGTAAACTCGGAGTGTCATAACACAGGGGAAACTTCGGACAAGAATCCAGCTCCCAAGGAATCTGTAAAAAATGTTTTTTGTGCAGGAGCTTATCTTTAACGATCTTAGGTAATGCTGTATATTGTATTGCATCAAGTTAGGAAACTCGATTCCACATGTAATTATGTTGTTACAGATATATTACCCAAAAAAGTGTGTTAATAATTTAGGTATCTTTTTCTTTGTAACAAGTAAGGGGAGCGTATGAAATATATTGTGGAAACTAAACCAAAACATCTTAAATAACATTTCAAAACAATATTTTTTGTAGCTCGGCACTTATAACTACGCTCGTATGTAGAAAATTTTGGAAGTGAGAATCCGGTCCACAGTGTGTAAGTCCAGTGTTTGGAAGGAAGGGCACATGAGCCCTCAAGATGTTATGCATGATTTATGTGTGAAATCTCCTCAGTTCCGTAAGATAGGAGATCCATCCAACCGGATAGGTCTTCCCCTCTGCCTGCCAAATGCATACAAGGTGGGTGGGGGGTCTTACCAGTGGAACTTGAGGGTTCTATAAATACCAAGGGTCATATTTACTAAGCTGCGGGAAAGGAAAAGTGGTGATGTGCCCATAGCAACCAATCAGATAATAGCAGACATTTGCTAGTATATAATAGGAAAGTGAAATCTGATTGGTTGCTATTGGCAAAATTTCTTTTTCTTTCGAGCAGTTTAGTAAATCTGGTCCCTAGGGTTAAAGGAGACAACACAAGCCAATTCTTAACCAACTATAGTATTTAAGAATTAAGCAAAGCACATGAATAATACTTAGCTCAGGGTTGCCGACTTTTTAAAGCTTCATAGATTTCAGAAAGGGGTGGGGCATGTGATTTATGCAAATTTTGTCATTAAGTCCCGCCCCTTGTCTAGCTCCTGTAAGCTCTAGTGTTCAAGGGATGGATGGGGCTTGATGACACCATTAAGTTCCACCCGTTTACCTAGAAACTCTAAGGATTACAAAAGATATTGGTAGCTGGGATATAAGGAGCATAGCATAAGGCAATGATTAGAGGACATATTATTAAAAAAAACACAGCCCTAAGAAAGTCTTATTCTCGTCCTTTCAATATTAGAGACCGGGTTAACATTTTTAATGATGTAGTTTCAAATCCCCCCCACTTCTATCTTGTTAGAACAAATCTCATCTCTTAAAGGCCAAATAAACATTATATTATCCCATAAAGATGCTTATACCCTGAAGAGACTTCACCAAAGATTTTATGATAATTCTGATAAAGCGGATTCCCTTTTACCTAACAAACTGTGCAATAAGCAAGCTTTAGGCATGATTAACAAATTCAAATCATCCACTGACTCTTCTCCCACCTTTGAATCTTCAAAAATGGCTCCTATCTTTCGGGATTTCTGTTACAATTTGTAAAATCTGAAAGATTCTCAGTCTCACCTTATTCCTTCCGCTTCTAAATTAAATACATACCTCACCTCCTTACACCTCCGCTCCCTTTCTGCTGCCCAACGAGCTGACCTTGATTGCAGAAATAACTGTGGAGGAAACTCTATTGGCCAATAAATCCCTGAGCGCTTCCTTAGTACCCGGTCCGGATGGATTGACTACCCAATACTATAAAAAATATGCAAATATTCTTGCTCCTTTTTTAACCCAATTTTTTTATACTGTCTTAAATAGAACACAGGTTGCCCCAGAAACCTCCCTTGCAAACGTCATTGTTCTTCCAAAGCAATTTTGCTTTTAAACGCTGATTTACACATTTTCGTAAAAACATCAGCCCTACGGCTAAATCCCCTTCTCCTACACCTTGTCCTCCCTGACCAGACCGGTTTTGTACCTGGTCGTCAAGCACTGGATAACGCTAGGCACACGGTGAACCTCATTCACTCTGTTAATGATCACAAAACCCTGACATTGATTATGGCATTGGACGCAGAGAAGGCCTTCTTGGTCCTTTTTACAAGGGGTTCTCCAGTCGATGGGCTTCTCAGGACGCTTCCTACAAGGCATACTTGCACTTTATAGTTCCCCATCAGCTACGGTGACACTGAATGAAATATCTTCCACTCCGTTTTGTATTACTGATGTGATGAGGCAGCAGAGCTGTAACTAGAAATTTCAGTGCCAGAGACAAAAAGGAAAAATGGTGAATTCCAAGCCAATTTAACCATAAATATGAACTTACTGGTACCCCCTTAAGATTGCTACCGCCCCTATCGCACATGCCTAGTTATGGCCCTGCGAGGCAGGGCTGTCGCCCCTTATTTTTGCATTACTCATCGATCCTCTAGCCATACACATTAGATCTAATCCTGTTATATACGGATTGCCAGTTGGACAGGAAGCTTACAAAAGGACTATGTCCTCTTATCTCTAACTAATCCTGCCTTTTGACGGTTGGCCACTCGTTCTCTTTTCTCTTCTCTTACTTCTCAATTCTTCTTGTATATGCATGTCATTCATTGTTTTCTATAACATGTTATAATGCAAAAATATACTTTTTCTAATAAAAAAAACTTTATTTAAAAAAATATTGGTAGCTGGTTGGGACTACTGGGAGAACTGCCCTAATTTCGTGAGTCTCCTGGATATTCCAGGAGAGTTGGCAACCATGACTTAGCTGTGGCTGGTAGTTGTTGCTTGATAATGATTAACACGTTTCCAGGAGCCCTTATCTCTATTGTTGTTGAGCTGGAAGGTTCAGCGGGCACCTCTGCAGTCAGTCAGGTTAGTCCTATACGAAGCTGGGAATCTCACCTTCGCTAACACCCATATGCCTTTGCACACCGCTGCGGATACCGTGTGGCACCCTATAAAACAAATTTTAATATGCTAAAGGAGTCTATAAAATGCATAGACTGGGATGCAGTTTTTGAAGGAAAAAATACAGAAGAAAAGTGGACCATCTTCAAAATGTTGAATATACACATAAGTTTATTCCTATGGCAAACAATTGTAAAACAACCAAGTCTAACCAATGTGGCTAAAAAAAAAAACATATGAAAAAGAAGAATACATTTAAATTGTTTTATTCTGAAGAGACTGAGTCCTTCCACATCTACAAGGAATGTAATAAAACATGCAAAAACAATATCAGATTGGCTAAAATAGAGTTGCAAAAGGATCAGAAAACACAATAAAAGACCCCTAAGAAGTGAGATGGGTGGATTTATTAGGGATAATAAGGAAAAAGCAAAAGTATTAAACACTTTCTTTTCTCAAGTATTTACTAGAAAGGAACAAATGTTAAGGTTAATACATGAATATGCAAATGTAACTGCGCCATTAGTTAATAATTAGTTGACAAAAAATAACTCAAAATATCGACTAAAAATTTTTCTAAACATATAAAGAAAGCTACAGATCCAGACAGCAAACACACAAGAGTTCTTATGGAGTTAAGCTCATAAATAGCTAGACCGTTATTCATCATTTCATCAGACTCAGTGCCAAGGTATTGGCAAATAGCAGATGTGGTGACATTTCACATAAGCCCCAAATTCAGAAAAGCCTGGATTTTTGGCTATAAATATTTGATATAGTGCCTCACAAAAGGTTGGAGCACAAAATAAAGGAACTCTAGGAAACAATATTTGCACGTGTCAAAAACTGGTTGGAGAAGAGGGAAGAGAGAGCTGTGATAAATGGAACATTTTCTAATTGGTCAAAAGTTTTAAGTGGTATAACTCAAGGGTCTGAGCCAGTCCTCTTTTTTTTTTCTTTTTTTTTAAATCAATTTATTAATGACCTTGGTGATGGTTTAGAGAGCAAAGTTTCTGTCATTAAATTATAGAAAGAAATAAAGTCAGAGTAAGATGTAGTTTCTCTACAGAGGGATTAGAATAAACTGGAGTATTGGATGGCCAAATGGAAGATGAGTTTGGTTTAATATAGATATATGTAAGGTAATTCATTTAGGTATCAAAAACAATCATGCAATCTATAAATTAAATGGGATAAATTTAGGGGAATCTTTAATGGAGAGGGACTTAATAGTGCTCAATGTCAAGAAGCAGCTGCAAGCAATAAACAGGACATAGTAGAAAAGAAAGACAGTGTAATTTTGCCACTATATAAATCATTAGTAAGGCCTATCTTGAATATGAGACATTTCTGGGGACCACTCCAGGGAAGGTTGTTTTGGCAAATTTAATCGATATGTTTAAGAAAGGGTTAGAAGTTGTTTTTTTTAAGTGGAAAAGTGTATCCAGGGTTACGACCTTAATGAAATTGAAGGATAGTAGTGGATCCAGGGATCCATTTTGGGTCAGCAGGGATTTTACCAGAATTAGATTGAAGGTTGCTTCATCTGGATCAATTTCTATTATAAGATAGGGATGGCAGGAGATCCAAAATAGGTTGAACTTGATGGACTGGTGTCTTTTTTCTACCTCAGCAACTATGTTACTATGATTCATTATGATTATGATTGCAGCTTATTTACTTTTACCTGGCACCCTTTTGCATCATGACACCTGTAAGGTTTAATTGTCATTTGTCCCTTGATATATTAACCATTTATAGCCTAACTCTGTGGTTCCCAAAGTGTTTATTGCACCCCTCACTTATCAAATTCATGCTTTGATTCTTAATTTAATAAATCTATGCCCCCTTTAAAAGTAATATATTTGTCTGTGTCGTAATTTTGTATGAGTGTTTGATGTGAATGCCATAGTCAGCTGTTGGTAGTTTATGCATGTGCTGCTTACCAAAAGCAGGCATTTTCTGATAATGTGACTGGAAACATCCCCTATTAGGAAGTCTGACTTGAATCCACTATTGCGAAAAGGAATGAGTGGACTGTCTTCACACTTAAGAGTGAGTTAGGTGCAGAGAGAACTGCACCTAACTTACCCGTTCTGCCCCTAACCTGCCCCCCCATTATTAGGAACTAGAGATGCGCGGCCTCCGTTCTCAGGGAACCGAGCCCACCTGAATTTGGGGATCTGAGGCGGGATCCGAGCATAGCTCGGATCTCCGCGCGCACCTCGGATGACGTCACCGAGGCCGAACTTCAAAATCCTGCGTCGGATCTCGCAGGGTTTTGTATTTGGCGCCATACGCAGCACGGAGGAAGGAGCAAGGGAACACCGCAAAGGTAAGTAAGTACCACTCATTCACTGCCAAACGTATATTTCACCTATCCATAAAATACCGGAGACAGCCCTTATTCTACAGCCTGTTTATTTTTAATCTCTTATCGGGTCAGTGGACCCAATTGTCAATCCCAACACCACCACGGAGAGAGTCTGAGGATAGGGTATCCCCCCTTCATCATCGAGAGAGCCAGAGAAAACACGTTGAGAACTGACCACCGTGACAGCTCCTATCTCCGAGCCATCCTCCTTACCTCGGACGGACATTACCACCAAGGAGATTTGGAACACTCCCGTGTACTGGCTCCCTCAGACGATCCCCACACGTGGTGAATTAACATCTGATCTTCCCCTCGGAGTGCAGAGCCCGGAGGGATTACACTGGCTATCATATGTGAACAAACTAAGAATTTATACCACCGATACTGAGTTCTAATTGTGCAGGACTATACAGGGCATATAATTAGTATCTACTCTCCATATGGTCCCATGTTTCCATGATATGTTTAATTACTATTGGCAGTGATTAGTATTTTTATTGTTGTTTTATTTACTTGTTTATTATTTTATCTGGTACCAGATGTTAATAAATTGTTTTTTAATTAGTACTATATTTGAAGTTTGAATTACTGGAAGGTTGTTATTATTATTTAGCATATATTATTTTATTTTTTTATACAAGTGTGCATATTGCTATTTATAAGGGACAGACCCCTTGGTCTGTTGGATAGGGAGATTTGGTAGCCAGCGCTGGTGTTTTCTGTTTTTAAGGTAAGTAAGTAAGACTGGACACATGAAATAAATGCTGGGGGGAGCTGGACAAATGAAATAAGTGCTGGGGGGAGCAAAAATATAGAGGAAAAAAGCCCCATCACACTGACATAAACCAGTAACAAACTATACTGTTCTATCTGTAAAATAAAACACAGAAATGTTCGTTACACATATTTGCGCAAATATGCGATTAGCCACCAGCCACCGTCAAGGCCTTTCTGTACATGGTGGTCCTAACTTTAACAATGAGAGTCCCGATATTGGGTTACATATATATGTTTATAAATTGAGAGCCAAACTTACCTAGGAGAGACCCCTTAAGGTCTCCAAAAAATGTTTTCTCAGACTGTCTTTATTTTACGTCAATTGAGCCTGTTCCAGCGCTACGTTTGCATGACGTTTCTTAGCGTAGCGTATTTACTATGCACTCCCCTCGGCCACGCGTAGTTTAGCCGCGTTACGCTTTCCAAACCCTTATGGAAACAGAAAAAAAACATCGCCATTAAAAGCTAAAATTAAAATGAATCTTTGCATGAAAAAGTGAACAAAGGACCGAGCAAAAGTGTGGGAAAGCGTGAACGCACTTTTACGCAACAAGGCGTGTGCATAGAAATGCGCGTGCGTATTTTCGCAGGCTTTTCTAACATTTGATTTTACACTTTAATAAACATACTGACTTACATATTTACGCACAGGACCTGTTCATTCAGCTAATTGCCGCCGATCATCGAATGAGTGTCATAATTATATGGTGTTGTAGCATTGTATAGCCTTGTAGCACAGAAAATGATGCTGTACTAGAGATGATATTGTCTGCTAAAAGATCGGATAAAGCGATCTCAAGTTATAGGCATTAATAAGTTTTGATGTGAAATGTATGTGTCCACAATTATGCTGATGAACCTCTGAAGTAAGAACAATGGAAGACCCCGAGATCAATGGCGAGCTAAGGATCCAGGATGGTCATGAGATCTCTCCAATCAACTTTCGTTCGGTTACCCTTTTAATCTTTGCCTGGGCGTTGGACCCCAGATGATTCTGTATTGACGTCTCGCCAGTGACTGGTTGTGCTGCTGTATCAGGAGACAAGCACTTTTGGTTAACTCTTGCCCTGCTGAATACAAACACACTTTTGTGGGTTGGACTGCATCTTCGACTCTGTTGGTAATTTCAGGTATCTTTGCGTATAATTGCGTACTGCCGCAATTGGTACTTTTGGGGTACACTGCCTCAACAACCCCAAGGCTGCATTAACACGCCTCCTTCTGACTAAACTACTAACTAGTACATAGAATGCGTAAATGACCTACAACTGTTACATGCCGCCGTCCTAAGCATGGTGACATATAAATTATTACCTTTGTTTGCTGTCCTGTCCCAGTGCATCTGTGTAAATCCTGTAGGCCATGAACATGCACATGTCTGACACCTGCAACTGTTGTTTAATGGGCGACACTCTTCTCCCTCTGTCTTTTATGGCTTCCTGGCTGCTGCGATCGCTGGCAGGACTCCAGCCAATCATTTCACCTGTTTGGACTGCTGACCAATCGACTGGCTAGCAGTCTGCTTATAAGCTCCAGCAGTGCTATTCCTCACTGTTGGTTATAGCGCTAGTCTTCTAGTTTGTGTCCAGCTCTGCTATTGTGCTTTTGCCTTGTGCTTTCTTGTGATTTCTGAGTGCCCCAGCTCCAGTTACCCTTGCCTCTTTCCTATTGTCTTCCAGCCTTATCATCCTAGTGTCTCCTCTTGTCCCTGCCTTGCATCCTATCCCTCTTGCGTGTGTGTGGCGCCCCTCTGGTGCTCTCTCTGGTTGTGCGAGTGTGTGCAAGCCCTAGTTCGTTTGCTTGTCCCTTTGTGCAGTTTGTCAGAGCTAGCCCCTGCTAGCTCTCATGTTCCCGCTCTCTGTTTCTTCCAGTCTGCTTTCGCTCTCTCCTGTCTCTTTGCGCCTTTGCTTCTGTTTCTTCTCTGGGTGTCGCCTTTAGGGGCCACAACCTGTTAGTTGTCCTGCAGCCCAGTCTATCACCACCATTAGAGGCTCTAGTGAATACCAGGCCCTAGTTATACTATGCACCCTGGTTGAGGCACCCATCCTTTGTAACAATGATGCACACGTAGTAGGTCATTTTGGGAGAATCCGTATTTAAGAAGCCGGATATTCTTAAGTGTGAATCTGGCCCAATGAGTCTAAATTGTGCCTTATGTGTCCAGAAGCACATGCAAATGCATTTATTCAGTCTAGGATGCAACTTATTGCTATGACTGCCTGCAATCAAAGGACCAAAAGGAAGAAATGAACGGGTGGACTAATGCATGCCTTTTAGAGAAAAGGGTTGTTTCCACAAATGAGTCCCATTCAGACCCAAATGAAAACCAGTTAAATCAAGGGAAGAATATTGTGATGTTTATAAAGCCGGATCCTCAAGTCTAGTTGTCCCCTTGTTTTTGTGCGTTCAAATAAGATTTTGTCTGCTTTTGTGGTCTGCACGTGCACACGCATCTGTGTTACGCCATTGGGTGAAATAACATCTGACACCTTGCAATAGAGGGGCTAGGTTGTGATTGTAGTTGGGTGGTACTTCCCATTACATTTCCTGCACTTGTGTCTGTATCTAAACTGTGCTCGACTGTTATGTGTCCATAAAAATAAGACTGCATTTGAGTATGGATCCAGAGCCACACTTATGTTTGGTTCTTGATTGCTCTTATTTGCTAATTATTATTATATATTATCTTATTGCTCATTATTTGTGTGGGTTTGTTCCAAAGCACAATGGCCCTGATTCAGAGCTGCGTTTCCGTCTATTTTTCAGACGGAAGCGCAGCCAAAATGTCTACTGCACATGCCCAGATTGGGAGCACGCACAGAAAGATGGGCGCAAAAGTACCCATCTGCGTGTGATCGCATCCGACCGGGCTGCGTCTGTGGAGGTTGCGTTTGTGGAATAATATTTAAATGAGAAAAGGGTCGCTTTTTCTCATTTAAATACTGTTTCCACTGTGGCTGCTTAACAAGCCTTATGCTTACACCATCTCTGAGATGGTGTAAGTGTAGGTGCAGCTTACCAGAGCTGAAAAAAAGAAAAAGTAATTATTAAAAAAAAATAAAAAAATGAAGGCACAAAATTAACCCCTTCCCTCGTCACCCCCTCCGCCGCAACCCGCAACCTATGAAAATAAATAAAGAACGGCCCAACAAGGCATGCTGCCGCTAGTAGAACTACAAGTGCAAGCTTGCCCATGAATGACAAGCCATGCTTGCACTAGTAGTACTACTATCGGCAGCATGCTCTGCACCAAAAAGCGTTACATGCCCATTCCTTTTAACAAAAAAAAAATTGTTCAACGTCCACGTGCCCCCCTATAATGTAAAATAATAAAATACTGCCAATACCCCGTCCCTTTCTTTAAAAAAAAGTACAGTGCCCACATAATAAAAAGAAAAAATATAGCCACTTGTGCCCCTTCAAAATCTAAATAAATAAAAATAATGCCAGATCCCTGTCCACTTCTTTAAAAAAAATTCATACAGTGCCCACATACTTTAAATAATAAATCGACTTCCGCCTCCGCTAAAACTCTGAATCAGGTACAATGCGTGCTTTTTTATGTTTGTGTTTGCATCAGGCTCAGTGACTACATATCAAGCATACAGTTAGAAATCATAAAAAGATAGTTTTAATACAAACGAAGCAGCGGTCACATGCAATATATGGTATAATTATTGACTACACAACTTGCTGCTGTCCGACTTAAATGTGACCTCTGGATTCTGTCATTACTAGTTTATGGATAACTTTCACACACTTCTCTGCATAATTAAAGGTACTTAGGCATGGTAATGTTTCCTAATGCGGGCTAGATTACACGTTCTTTTATCGGAATTTATTAACTAATATAAAGCTGCTTTGGCAGCCTGTGGTGCTACAGGTGCAAAAAAAGTACATGTGATTTAAAAACTAAAAACATTCTGGAGCTCATTAGGAGAAGAAAACAGATAGGGAGAGAAACATAGAATAGATAGATAGATAGATAGATAGTTAGATAGTTAGATAGTTAGATAGATAGATAGATAGATAGATAGATAGATAGATAGATAGATAGATAGATAGATAGATAGATAGA
>WWET01000766.1:113850-127163 GCA_011038615.1 Limnodynastes dumerilii | reverse complement strand
GATAGATAGATAGATATGAGATAGATAGATATGAGATAGATAGATAGATAGATAGATAGATAGATAGATAGATAGATAGATAGATAGATAGATAGATAGATAGATAGATAGATAGATTGCAAGTTTGCCACTTACTTGCCAGTGACTTTACTGATAGTACATAAAAAGACAATTCTCTAGAAGTCAAGACTGCAGGTCTATGACAAAGATACTGTACTTGTGTGTGTTTATATAGACAGGTATAAAAGTAGGATACAAAAGATGTAGGTATACCTGTGCTTTTAAACAATCTAATTGATATTAATAAGGCCAAGTAGGACAATTTGCGTGGAGAATTTTTAATACAATGGGAAACTTTTTAGTTTTTAAGTAGTATGGAAATGGCCACAAAGCATTGTGCCAGTAAGTTATTTAAACTATTAAACCTAATATAATTACAATGTTTATACTTGTCATGATTTTTTTTTTTATAGATGTTTACCTTCTATGATTATAAAAATTACAAATTAGGGGAAGAGTGTATGGACTGATATCAGATGTAATTAAACATTTTTGATTTTCTGAATATAAAGTATTTTGGAGTAGTGCCTACTGATTATTTCTACAATAAATATAAAGTCTTTCAGGTTTATCTATGACAATCATCTTCACCCACAATTCAGTTCTGACACAGTGATTCCTGGCAGGGGTAGAGGTTAAAAAGACGGTTGAAATTCCCGCCCCTACCCCCTCCTTCTTTGCCCTGACCCAAACAATTCAGAGATTCCTTCTTTTATCCCATTGGAAACCCCAGAGTTTCTAAGAATCTGGGAAAAGAAGGATATCTTTTTAGAACTCCCTCTCTTTTTCTACAAGTATTACATATTATTCTCTCTTTGAGTCATTGATTAATCACAGGAGCTAATTTTCAGGAGTCCATCAAGAAGTTATTTCTTGCTTTTTAAGAAAGTAATGAGAAAAAAACCTCATAATGGTGAGTGAGATTCATATGTTGTTTCAGAAGATCAGGGAATAGTATATGTATAATATATATTGTATGGGGGGGGGGGGGTACAGAGATGCTTTTGAATTTGTACTTGTGGTAGGTTGACAGAGATTTGGGATATGTGATTTTATGTGATGTTAAACTCTCTGTATAGTATCTCTGATTTAGATCATTCAGTTGAACGTAGTTTTATATTCAAATAGAAAATTTTAATATAAAAAAATAAAATCATAGAAAACACTGGATTGCTCATGATATTTAAGAATTAAGTAAATGCTTCGGTTGAATTATTTTATATTGTCTATACATTTTCAGTACTGTTTTTCACCAATGCATATAAAAATGATGCTTGATAATCAATATCTTTTCTTGTTTGGCAAAGTGTATTGCAAATATTTCTAAATTTAAAACTGTATACTCTAGTTTCTGTAATGTATGTATGTATTTATTTATAATCTTTTTGGACAGTATCACAGTGTCATTGTTCCAGCCAAGCTGCTGATATGTGACTATTGAACAATGAATTGTTGAAGCTGCAATAGTTCTAGAGAAGTTCTTATATAATAGAAGATTTTAAATCTTGGCTTAGTTGTGGACTGAAGTGTCTTGCATGGTGTGCTTTTTGTATTACTGTTTTATTTTATTGCTTGCTAGAATTTGAGACTTTTTAGGACTTTGCTAGGGTGAACTTTTTGCTTAGGGTCTAATCTTAATAGTGTGATCAGTATTTTTGGGGCAAGGGGGGATAATTAATAAAAAAAATACATAATATATTCCCTGTCTTCTGCAAACAGAAAAATGCCTTCTCACTACAGCCAGCAGTCCATTATCGTCTTGGCACTATTTGGAATTCTGGCTTCTATCATGGCTTCGCTTTCAGTCTTCCTAATCTTTCAAATTCAGACTGCAACCAAACAGGGGGAGTTCCATACTGGCCTAGGCCCTGGGGCTGGTAAGATCTTGCTGCCAGCTTCAGCAGTATTGGCTTCACTGTGCCTCGCAGTAAACACTAGCTGCCTTCTGCTGTGTCTCCTCCAATCTTATTTCACTGCTGAGGTGTGTCGTGAGGATCCAGAATCCAGAAGGTGAGTGTTTGAAATTCAGCATTTAAGATGTAATCCAAATTTGAGATGAATATAATAAATTTAGATAAAATGTACTGCCTCCTTCTAAAGTGACAAATGGCATGCAGTATTACTTATATTATGGATCTCAATTAACTGCCTGGTACAGATAGCTTTAATTGCTCATGCCATTTTTAGGTGGCAGTAATACACTGACAGTTATGCTCTTCCAATCCTATAGTACAGAATCAGCAAATTTGTACTCACACTCCTAGTCTGCAGCCAATCACAAACCACAATATTTCATTGTGGCTTCTGATTCGCTTACACACATTACACCCCTCCAAATTGATATTTGGGGCTGATCCAGAGCTGCAATTACACCTTTTTTTTGTGTAGACCTGAGCAATACCATGTTGAACCGTAAGGGGAGGAACATTTAAATTGTGAAAGCAGAAATAGAATGAGAGGTGAATATTCTTAGTTCAACTCTATTTTATAGATTAAACATAAAGCTATGCAGTATGTGAGTTCTATATAAAAGTAAAGTATTTTCCCTGTGTGGAAAATAATTAAAATTATTAATGATAAAATGATAATTAAGCACCCCTTACTTTGAAAAATGGTTTAGCCGAGCTGTACACTTGCACCTGTTTTAACGTAACTCCAAAACTCTAAATCAGCCCCATTGTCTTGGCTTTTATCCTTCCTCCTCTAGGGAAAAGAGAATGTTAGCAAAATGTAACATAGAAGTAGAATAGAATTCAAATTACATTTTTAAATGTAAAATTCACAAGTAACACGTAAAAGTGCATCATTATAATGAAGTTTATAACAGCAGTGAATTTATTTTCTATTTATTTCCAAATTCTTTTTACTATTATTTTTTTTTTTACTTTGTCACACTAGCAACCTGCCCGATGTAACTAATCATTAATATCATAGTATATTTTTAGCAATCTGGAGTTGTATAGACAACAGTGACAGTTAAAGTGTTGTAACACACTTGCTACACTAAATACTGCTGTAGGTAAGGTAATCAGCATATACATTAATAATGCCTTTTAACAGAGTTATGGGAAACAAGTTTTGAAATCTGTAAATCTTCTAATTTAGGGTATAACAGAATATTTGGTTTATGCAGCATAACTGAATTAGGTAACCACATCATTCCATCCTGGGGAATAAAAACGGAGATTCACACAATAGCAACAGAGATTATGTTTTATTCTATATAACAAAGCCCTGAGCTACTTCTGTAGAGGGAATACAGTACAATTCTAATGAGACATTATAAAACACAAAATAGGGTTTCCCAGCACAGTATTCAGTGGCCTCCATCACCTCCCTCATTGCATGTAGCTCATGTTCCAACCTTACATTTAAAGAGGTTGCTCTTTGCCTCCTTCAGTCTCTGTCCCAGATTTTAGATGCTCACCCTTTGTTCTGACCAGCTCCTAAAAACAATGACCCAGCATGGAGCTTCTTCCAGCTTGTTAGAGACCACATGACCATTAACTCCTAACAGTCAACAGCTGGGAACTGGTCCCAGCTGGTACTTGAAATAAAAGAGGTAGTAACAAATGAAATATAAATGCCTAATGAACATTATAGAACGCCAAAAGAAAGTATGGCGACTTTAAGAATTAAACCAGATTTGAACTTTTAAAACTATTTCCAGATTTCTGAACCTCTAATTTATGTACTAGAGTGTCATGTGCATCTGACAGTATAGATTAGTATATTAGGATAGAGGTGTTTGTGGAAATTTTAGCACAATTCTGAGTTTGACTATATTGAATTTCATTGCAATCATTTAAAAAAGCATTTTGAGGAAAGTTTTGTCCTATGTAGTTATTAAAACAGAATGTGAAATGATCTGAACATGAACACTATAACATTAAAACTGATATTTAAATAGATCATTTTGTGAATAAAAGTAAACATTTAAAGCCCAGATACTTATTGATGACTGTGCATTCTGGCAAAGTAGATGGCTTTGAATAAGAATAAAGAAGGGTTTACAGAGGCAGATGTTTGCAATAGACAATGAGAGCAATAGAGTGGGTGAGGGGTTTCCTTTCATATTTTGGAGCACTGTTGCACAAAACATTTTGGGCCTGATTAAATTAGCCGCTTGCGGTGTGCTTTTTCCTGACATATACGCTAGGAAAAATAAGCAAATTTTTATGCGCACCTCTATGGGATGCATATAAAAATCCCCCAAGAAAAATCTACGGAAATAACGCTGGTGCGAAGCTGATTGATTGGGCCCTTTGTGTTACACAAGAAGGAAACATATTAAAACTTGGTGCAGAGAAGGAAGATGGTGATACGATATAAAGATTTCAGATCTATCAAGGAAAAGGAGAGGGAAAAATGAGAACACATGATTTTAAAAGAAATGTGAGGGAAAATTACTTCACTAAAAGAGTAGTTGATGGAGCTGATCCAAAGTTTTAGCGGATGCGCAATGCGGATCCGCTAAAACGTGCTACGCAGAAGAAACATGCAGCTCTGAATTGCCCGTAGCAAAAACGGGCCTTTAAAAAAAAAAAAAAAAAGCATCCGGAGCCGTAATAGTTCAGACCGCATGTTAATCTATCGTTTTTTTAATTTTAATTAAAACATTAACCCCCTCGACCATGCCCCGCCAGCCAGGGCCCAATTTGCCATAAAAAATGCTTCCATAGTGATAACAATATAGTATAGTGGCATATAGTGTCAGCCATTAGATTTTTTTTTTTAAACTGCCCAAATGTTAAGTAAAAATAAAAAGTAAACTACTTACCTTACCATATGGGAACGTCGCTAAACACACCGACGCTGATGACAGTTGGGGGTATATTTAAACCCTTTGCCAGTATTAAAAATCCCTTAAACTGAAGGATCTCAGATACAAAAAATATATAAATATTTTCATCAAAGAGAAGTGAATAATTAAAAAACATAAAAAGCAAACCTTAAAAACACCAATAATAAGAAAGTTAAAATCCTATTAAAAGATAGTGATTAATACTGCCTACAAATAATGCTGAATAATTATACCAAACAAAAAATCTAGTGAACTAATCCAAAGTGCAAATGCATAAGGTGAATTGCAGAAAAGAGCGCTATTAAACTGTAGATGATGCAGATAAGTGCAAGGAAAAAACAACAGTCTTTTAAAATGAATAACAAACAAAGAAACAAAAAAAAGAAAAAATAGTAATTCTTAAACTGAAGATAATGCAGATAAGTGACAGATAAAGACAACAGTCTATAAAATTATTTGCAAAAGAGTGTGGTAAAGAATGGTAGAAAAATATGCAGAATAAATAAAAAATGGTTACAACGTGAAACAAGTCTATAGATAAATAAAAATGAAAAAAAGAAAGTCTGGACGTGAATGTCCTCTCACAGTCCACAGCAGGGATGAAGGTGAGGATGTCTCTTATGTTGATGAAATCGCCGATGTTCTTTAGGACCCTGTAGTTGCTGCTTATAAGTCACTTGTCAAGAGTCTCTCCGACTAGAAAGTGCACAAACAGGTGTCGATTCTCGTAATGTTTCTTTCTTTTTCTTTTTCTTTCCCTTCCCACGGACTCAAGACCTCTGGCACAATAAAAACTTTTAAGGCCTTGAGAAAGACTCTTAAGTCAAAACGTGTTGGTGGTGTGTTTATATTTATGTTTAAACCCTTTGCCAGCCTGGGAATGAGAATTGCCACACTGGCAAAGGGTATAAATATACCCCAATGACAGTACAACTGTTATTCGCACCAGGATGCCCTGCTTGCAGGACATGTTTAGCGATGTGCCCATATGTTTGTTTTTTTTTGTCTTATCTGCTGTCAAACTTCATGTTTCTATTTAAATTGTCACAGTTCTTTAATGAATAATTTATGCCAAACTAATCATCCAATTCAAAGAGTTTAAGATCTTAACTTGATGTTGATTTAAGCAGAGCACTAGAAACATTTCAGCTTCATGTATTAGTACATAAATGACTTAAAACTATTAGAAGGTATATGAACATGGATAGAATGTTTTATAAACAGAATAGATCCAGATTACAGTTGGGTAGTGAGGAGATATATACCAGATCCAGAACTAATATCAGATTTGCTTTCCTAAGAGATTTATGTGCCCGGGACACTACCTTAAGTATTCCACACGCATCTCTACCAAGCTCTTACTGTATGATTTACTAACTATGCACACTCACCATGTGTATTTCGTACACATGGTGAGTGTACCTGACTCCCGCGCAGAGACTGAATATCGTATCGGACCAATGTGTTCGGATGCAGAATTCCTTGTACTGAAAATTCTTAATTGAGGTCCAATGTTATTACATTTGTAGTAGCACCCATGTCAGGTACTTATTACAAAAGTTAATTTAATACTAGAAAGCATAAAATAACATCAACTTAATTATTTATAAATATATTTAATGCCAATACTAAGATTTGTCAAAGACAAATTAGTGTGATGCATATACAAAAAGATCACCTTTATCTCACTTAGAATTGTGCTTTTACTAAATAGTATTAACTAGTTTGCTGTATAGTGCCATCTGCTGGCTACAACTTCAGTTATTATTATTAGACTTTTGTTGTTTTGTTGATATTTTAGCACACTGACCAAACCATAATTTCAAATAAAAAGTAAACCAAGTAGTACACTATTAAATATTTAAAATGATGGACTAGATCCAGACTTACCATTTCTGTTTGGTCAAATCCCTCAGGAAAAGATTTAGAGGGATCTGTTAGGGCTACAACAGTCTGGGGATACTTAAGTTTTTTTTTTACTTTAAGTATGGGTACACAGAGAGAATGTCTTTACTGTAAATGCCTTTACCTAGAGGGAACAATCACTTGCAAACTCAACCAAGCCCTCCTGTCAGAAGGGTAATTGCTCTCAAATCCTGATGGGTCGGAAAGTGATATATTGGCATGCATTTGCGCACTTCTCTGAGCATACATAGGTCTGCTAAGCCTTCAAAAATAAACTTTGCGACAAAAAAAGAAAAAAAACTTTTTTTATTTTTTTTAAGGGTTAACTTAAGAGTCCATTGTAGTTTGTTAAGAATTGAGACAGAACCACCAGTCATACAAAGCAGTTCCTGCTACATCTATTTTTTACTTGGATATAACATATACATGCCTGGGAACATTTAAATCATTGCAACAATGTTCTTTATTATATATCAGTTATCAGATCCAATCAATATTTTATCCCAAATTTAGTCCAGAATTCATGACTAAAACGCTGTCCAAAAAAATAGGTGGTGTATACGTAATGTGAAATCAATAACGCTTTTAAACTAACAAAACTTATCACACCACCTGTTTTGGTGTGTGTAGGTTTTATTGACTATTACAGCTATTTTCTGCCAGAATTTAACAAACAAATTTTCTTTAATTTTACCAGAAAGTCGGCCGCAGTGCTCCCCTCGCACCTGTCTTGCATCCATGTTCCAAGATATTAAAGTGAGAAAAAGGGGTGTTTAACTCATTTAAATAGGCGTAGTAGCAGTCTAAAACCCCTTTCACATCACCGGACCTGGCAAAAACGCAGGTATTTGGTGGTAACGTAAAAGGTCCCATTTTTGTAGACCCGAGTGTAATGACACGGGGTCCAGCTCAGGGAAAAAAGTCCCAGGTCTCACATGGGACTGGTGTCAGTGTCAAAGGTCCCGTATTGTTTTTTAAGACACCTGGATTGATTTGTTTACTATTGCTATGGCAATAGTTTTCCTTACAATTACAATATCCATAAAGGTACAAGAAGTTAATTCAGAGACGTTATCAGAACCAAAGTGTTTCTCTCAATCGCTGATCTCTAGTACTTCTGAAAATACATTCTTATCTATATAGGTGCGACTGGTTCCTGTTGGATAATCGGAATATACGTCAATCCGCTGTTTGCCTTTTCTGTCTTGGAATCTCACTGTACTTAGCAGGTAAGCGTTACAATTATGCTTTATTAAGTATTCATTATATTATGTACTTTCCCATGATATCTAAGGTGATGACAGCATGGGTTAAATCAATTTTTCACTCAAGTATACAACAATGTTCTATCAAATTCAGACCTACAAGCATGACATTTGTATTCAGATAATAGGTTCTACTGCAGATAATGGGACATTTAGAATGTTCCTTAAAAGCTGATAAAACAAGCTAAATTTTACCATAAGCTGCAGATAACAATAGTGATAAACAAGCCCTATTTTAAAGTTACATGTATTACGACCAAGGAACCTCCCGTATTCAACAAACTATTTTTATGAGCATGCCTGTGTATAGTAAATATTATATAATACTAAACATATAATAGAGAAAATGGGAATTTAGGAGCAGTGGTCCGGATCCAGATTTAGTAAAGATTGCCCACTTACGCACGCAAGGTGCGCATGTGCCCTCCAGATGTTATCTTAGCGTTACGAACGCAACGCTAATGTTACTACCATCATACGGAACTTAGTTCTGTACAATGGAATTTACGTGGGAAAGGGCTGTGCTTTCCCTCCGCCTGCCAAGATGGGTGGGAGGAAAGCATGAAAATTGTACAGTGGGGGAGGTTTCCCCCACTTACAAGCGGATCGGCGGTTGCACGGACTGCTGATCCACAAGTGTGACCTAAGGCTGTCTCGTTCAGACAGACAGAGTCTGGATCCGGTCCAGTATTTGGAAAATGGTCATCTAGTTTTGTATTCTTCAAAAATATTGACTCTTGGTGCATCTAGATTAATGTCAAATGCATGGGGATTTGCAATGATTCTGGTAAAATATGCATGGACTGAGCAAACATCTGGTCACAAAAATGTTCCAGTTCCAATGTTCAAAATGCTAAAGTCTTAATCATATTATGTCTTCTGAAACATATACGTATATGGTTATGTATTTATATGATTCAGAATATATACATATGTGTGTTGAAACTCTGTAGCCTAGTAACGCAACAAATCAGCTATAATTGATGTTTTGGGAGGTTTAAAATCTTCTTTATCTTAGTGTGGCTCCATTTCATACTGTGTGCTAATTACTGAAAAATACTGTCTTAAGAGTATTAGGATCCCATAAGATACTTGGCAGATAATTTCTTATCAACTCTAAGAAGATAAATGATAGAAGTGGAGGTGTTTACCAGGGACATAGCTGCTTTAGCCCTGCAGATCATGGTTCTCCCACAGATTGGCAGAGATAGCACAGAAAACAGGAGTGACAGGACAGTTTTTTTTTCCCAAGTAGGGACCAGGGACATATATAATAGTCCAGAAAACTAGATGCAGCAGCTGTCCTCCAGATACGGATACTGAGAACAGCTAGCGAATGCCAGGAGCTGGTTACAGGTAGTGGGAGCAAGTTACAGATAATGGACCTGATTCACACTTAAGAATCTGCGGCTTTTTAGGTACGTATATTAAAGAAAGGATATACTGCACATGTGTAGTAACCTAATATACGCAATGTAAAACTTAAAATTGGGACAGTGCTGAATCACCATTACGGACCTATTTCTTCTAGGTTCCTAGTGATTTAAGAAGGAAGGTACATGTCGGGACAACTTAAGAACGAAGATAAAAAGATTGGGTGGAAGGAGGCATTTAAATGATGAAATCTAGGCGCAGTTAGGCAAAAATGTTCTTAATTAGCCACCCTACGCACACAACTAAACCTAAAGATAAGGTAGCTCTATGGCATTCGTAAGTTGGTTAAGAAGCTGGAAGCCAGAGGCATGTCAGGTGAGACGCCTTGCTACTAGTAGCGTATAATTAAGAACATAAATCATTCTTAAGTGTGAATCAGGTCCCATGAGAACAGGTTGCAGGTACTTGAAACTGAATGCAGAGAAAGAGGTTGCAGGTATTTGGTGTAGGATAGGGATGCCAGCAACAGAAAACAGGTATTTGGGGAAAGATACAGATGCCAAGAATGGGTTCAGGCACCAGGGACAGGATACTGCACTTAATAGCAGGATTAGCTATACAAATGGATTCCACAAAGAAAGCAAGCAAGAGCACATCTAGGGCCAGATTTACTAAGCTGCGGGTTTGGAAAGGTGGAGATGTTGCCTATAGCAACCAATCAGATGTCAGCTAAAATTTGATTGTTTTCTATGGGCAACATCTCCACTTTTCCAAATCCGCAGCTTAGTAAATCTGGCCCCTAGATTGGAGTTTGGCAAAGTACAAGATGCATTCAGTTTTTAAGGAGTCCTATTGTTTTTCTTGACAATGGGGGCAGGTAAAGCTAGGGGTATGCTTTTAAAGATGCAGGCATTCTTTACGGTTGTGAGATACAGGTGGCAGCACCCTCTTAGTTATAGAATGCACATGGCGCAACCTGCCAGTAAGAGCATTTCAGACACTAAAAATTGTGATGTTTATGTTCCAAGAGCAGCATGTTATCATTCGTTTTATATATTAAATTCCTTCTGAAATTGATAATGGTGACCAATCTTCTGTATTCCCTATTTTTGCAGCTCTTTCACTCTACATACTGATCCTGTTTGAAATAGAGACAGGAATAGCAAGCTCGTGCATACTCAGTTTGGGCTCTATTTTTATGATCGTTACAGTAGCTCAAACATTGCACAAAGCCTCCCAGGTCACCTGCCAGAACCATAACCATGCACCAAGTACCCTCTATGAAAATGACTCTGCTCACGAAAGAGACCTTAATGACTCTACACCGTCCTCTGACCTAAACAATGATAAAGATATGTCACCAGTGCGCCCTCGTCCAGAGATTCACCGTGAATTTTCCTATCCTCCATTTCTCCAGCAGCAGCAGAACCAGCACCAGCAACAACAGCAGAAACTACAACCTCTTTCTCCACCATTCAACAACACCCCTTGTGTAGCAAAACAGAGCAGCAGCATGTGCAATAGTAACAGAGACGAACGGTACAATATACCCAGAATGCAACGGACACTCTCTGTCGAATCTGGGCTTATGCAGCCAAACACCAAGCCCTGGAATGGGGTAACCCAGGAAATGAGAACAATGGTATTACGGAAACCAGGAGTGGTAGGGAAGGACTCCACACTAGTATAAATGTGCCATACAGTAAGCAAACTATGAACTTATGAAAAAAATATTGATGTTGTGTGTGTTGGAATCCCCTATTTTTTTTATATGTTAGTGTAGATTTTGTATTAATTTGCCAGATATGCTCATTACAAGAAATCTGCTCATAAGAAGCATATTCAACCCAAAATATTTAGCTATGAGGCTTTTAAAATGGAAGTGATGGCAACAATTCTAGGACTATAGGAATTGATCAATAAAAGGCCAATGAGAAGCAGCACTCTCTTCTGCACTGCAATTATAATGACCACTTTCAGAGATATTCTTACTGGAAATTGTATGAATACAGGAATCACCATGATGGATTTTGTGATATAAATTAATTGGAGATATTTCCATTTATAATAGAGGTCACACTAGAGAAGGTTAGATTTTTATAGTATATCTTTCTTAAAAAAGAATATGTAGAAGGAATGTCTTTAGTTTATGGAAGTAGGATTAAAATTAAATTTATTTTGTATATCTCACTAACAAGTGCCATAAATATAGTACTTAATCTTACACTATGTTTCAGCATGTAAAACTTTAATTGTACATTTGTGGAGAGTTTTGACTACTGATTGCTTGAGATTGTGAGAGGTTGATGAATTTATAAATGAACTTTCTTTGCATTCACAGAAACATACAATGTATTTGAATATTGATGCAAACACAGTGATGATTATAAAAAACAAAAAAAAACAAAAACAAACCCCAATACTAAAATGTCCATTTGCTTAGAATGTGTTTTATGATTCAAAATGGGAAACCAATTTGATATTTTATCTACTGTCCTGTGATGCAAGTTGTGTCTTTTACCGTCTATTACAGTAGTCAACTTGTGGATATTAATACGCGCCTCTAAAGTGTGCATAAAAATCCATTATATAAATTTGCTGAATTAGCATTTTAACCAAAAAACAGTCTTATTGCTCAATTTAATTGGGCCCTTTATGTTGACATTACAATATTCTGACAGGTGGCAAGTTATCCACCCTGTTGAATAGAGTAAAACTGATAAACCTATCGAACATATGTTGAATAAATGTATTATGGGAACAATGGATCTATACTCAGGAAGCTGAAATAATCTACATTAAAGTTCTCAATTTAGCAATAATAAACCCTGTCAACCATTCCCTTTGGTTCTTGTTTTTAAACCTACTAATTTTTTCCGATTGTATTCTTGGTGTCATAGATTCAAAGAAAAAAAATAGACAAAACATTGTTCAATTTGGTTGACAAGTACTGATACAAAAGTAAATACTCTCAGTGGGTCTCCAGTATGGGTTATAGTATACCCTAATAAAATATCAGGATTTTGTTATCACCACAACATTTTCTTCAGACACAGGTATGTAAAAAACTCCCTGACAATTGCATTGTTATGTTGTAAGCCAGGGTCATTGTGAGAGAGTACTTGGCAGCGAGACGCAGAGCAAATGTTTCTATGATAATAGGACACATTTGGAGCTGATATATTAAATGCTTTTAACACACTTGACATAAGTCAACTTGACATAAGTTAAAACTTAAGCTAAAAATATTAAATACACAAATGTTACTTTCATCTGTTGTATTAGTTAAAATATCTAATACAGGAGATGAAATAATTAGATAAAGTAACATTTGTGGAAATGGTGATGATAGGAAGGGAAAGTGCAGATGTAATGTTCTTGCACTATTTAATATTTTTAATGTAATTGAGTAGAATGGCCATCAAAGTAAGCACAAGTTTTACATTAGATTTGGAGTAGGACTATCAAATGTAAGTCTGGTTGAGAGCCTTTTTTTTGCATGTGACCACAATTGTTGATTTCGTGGATACTTACCTTATATCTATAAAGTAAGCACGCATGAAATCAGCAATTGTGGTCACATGCAAAAACGGATTGATCCAAGTAGGAGTGAACCGGTATTTATATTTCCCTCTATCCTGACTAGTCTCCCAGTTGCTGCCGCTGAAAAACATCCCCACAGCATGATGCTGCCACCACCATGCTTCACTGTAGAGATGGCATTGGCCTAGTGTATAACGGTGTCTGGTTTCCTCCACTCCTGGCATTCACGCAGGAGTTCAATCTTTGTCTCATCAGACCAGAATTTTGTTTCTCATGGTCAGAGAGTCCTTCAGGTGCATTTTGGCAAACTCCAGGTGGGCTGCCATGTGCTTTTTACTAAGGAGTGGCTTCCGTCTGGCCAC
>WWET01000766.1:80277-97837 GCA_011038615.1 Limnodynastes dumerilii | reverse complement strand
CGGTTCAGATACTGAGGAAGAGGTGACTCAGTTAAATGGTATGAACAATGATTTCAGAGAACCAAGAACTTTACTTAGCTTGATGCTGTTTATCATTTTATAGATTATAGAACAGTTTCATCTGTCTGTATTTTATTAGATTATTTTCAGTAAAATGACCAATGGATTGTAAGCAATTAGTTAAGATGAGAAAAGGGGTCTGGTATGAGATGTCGGGAGGTTAAAATGTCAACAGTTGCGTATTATGTTAGTATTTGTTTGTAACATTTGTAAACTTAATGTAATGCAGGCAGCTAACAAAATTCAGAAATGTAATGTATATGTAACACTAACATAATATTCAACTGTCAACATTTTGACGCTGATATTTCATACCTGACCTGAAGAGAAAATGTAAAATGTTTCCTGTGTTTACAATAGCTTTAAACTTAGTGGTGTCAAGCTCAATATTATGCCTTCAGTGCAATGACTAAGTGCAGCACAAATTACTGTTATTTTAATATTTTAATGGGATTTAAGCTGGCCATACAGTAGAACATATTTTGGTCCGATCATCCAATTATCAGTGATCGGTGATCAGACAAAAAAATAGCTATTTGTATTGTCAGGATTTTGTCTCCTAATGGCGATTAAACAGTCAAAAAAAATGCTTGGGTCCAATAGTTTGAAGTTTACACATCTTTAAAACTTATCTGACTCTGACTAGCTACTGATATCGCCTAGTGTGTGTCCATTATCTGTTTATTGGACCTGTACCTCCTGAGTAGAGTTTCCCCATCTCTCTGACTCCATAATTATCTGCAAGTTCAGCAGACGTAAAGTCAAGAAAAATCTGCATTCTGCTAGAGATGCAGAGCTTTCATTACTTTATTACTGCTATACTTGCTGATAATGATGGCAAATCCGTTAACTGCATGGGCCTTCTGCCAAGACAGTGCAAAGATTGGCTGCATTGGCCTCCTGCCAATCAGCTGAATGGACCTCTTGCCTAACTTGGCAGGACTTACCTCTTGAGCCAGGATCAGGATAGACGAGCGACACCAATATTGGGACCTTTCCCTAGTAGAAAATCATCCTGTTTGTTAGCCACCTCCTTCTGGAACCGATAATCTTCTTAGTGTATGGACAACTTTAGTCTTTCATTTTAGATATAATGGGTAGGATCTAGGCTTCTGAATTTTGAACAACCCCAGTGCGTATTAGCCTGATGGCACAGGCATGCGAATCCATCATTTCTGCTAATTGCCTATGTATTGCTTAAAATTTATGTCCCTTTTTAGATTTTTCATAGAAAACTTGCAGTGGTAGTGCTCATTAGGCAATAAAGACATATGTTTGGGTGCTATGAAGCACAAAACATCATAAACAATTATTCCAAGAGTATTTCTTTAAATTTAGAGTGAGGGAGATGTACAACCCTTTTGATCAAATATTTATTCACAGTATACTTGAATAACGATATTTTCAATTATTTTAAATACTGAGTACAGCAAGAGAGAATGCATGTGTCCAATGATATTGAGAGCGAGCCATTTCATCTTAATTAATGTAATTGTGGTTATATACCTGGAAAGAGATACAGAGGTAGATATTGAGGTTAATTAGAAAAAAGCTTGAAAAAACATTAGGCTATGCAGTAAGTTGGAAAACTTTTAATGTGATTCTTGTAGTCTGTTTGTTTGTGTATGAACTAACATTATGGATCTTTCTTACTTCATACAGTTGGCCCTTTAAAGTACTCCACTACCCTAACCAATCGTCAGCGAGGGAACATGGTATCTGTATTGCCTGCAACACTGGACTGTGAGTACATAGGAAAGACCCAATACTACTTTGCCCCACAGTTACTGGCCCAAATTCACAGATCCGCACCTAACTCACCCGTCCGGCCCCTAGCCCGCTTTTTAGGTACACTTATCCCATAGGGCTACCTTAACAATCCGTGCAATGTCCGCACAGACATTTTCTCTCCCCGCCCTCCCCGGCTAATCTATAGCCCTCCCACTTCTACCTAATCTCTCTCCAAGGTGGCATTATGCCTCTGCTTTCTACCTAAAATTCTGTGCGGTCTTGAGGCAATCTACACACCGAACTGGTACGTAGATTGCATAAAGGACCTACTACGCACCTAAACATATGCACCTAAGAAGTGACTGCTTCTTATGCTTATATGATTTTGTACAGCAGCCCAGTAATCTTGGCAAAATCATGTTAATTGCTGTTGGGGGAAATTTAATCTGTTACAAACAGTATTGGAATTAAAGGGTGATATTTCTTCACACAATTCTTTATGCATTATGCAAAAGCAAAATATTCTCCCTGCATGTAAAATATAAAATGAATTTCAACCCCCTGCAATTCAAAATGGTTTTGGCCAGGTGTAACTTTCCACCCGAGTTCCTCTTTTTTCAAACTCTGGATCCACAATGAATATATATAACACATTTGTGACTACAACAGAATAGAGCGACCAGAAGTTCCCAGGTATTCCAAGCCTTCAGAAGCAGAGGGTAACCATAGGTCTGAATATGGATCTGCTCCCTTAGAGAGAGCGCTGATTTTACAATCTTCAAAGGGAGGGCAGATTACAGTCCTTGAATTGAGAATGTAGATAAAGTGTTAGGGCCGTATCCAGAGTTCCAGAGCCTCCGCTGCAGAGCGTACGGAATTTGTGATCCACATCCCTGCATGCAGGAGAGTGGTGCGCTCCCCATGTGCAGATTGTGGATCTGCCAACAGGATCCTACCTTAATTATTCTGCACAGGACAAAGAAAGGAGAAAGTATTAAGGAAGAGGGAAAACTGGAACGGGAAGGAAGGATTGAGATCTGCCGCACAGACTTTGAAAAAGAATAGGAACCGTTGTATGAGTTATATACAAGAGACCTGACCCCTTATAGACTACATAAATGAGGTGCAACCATAAAGAACCCCTAACAAATAGGCATACAACTGGATAGGGGAAGGGATTGAAAGAAAAAAGAGCTTAAGGGTAAATTATTCTGCGTGCAGAATACTAAATTGTATGTAAGGGTTTATGCGCAGTACCAGTATTCTGAAGACTTCACCCTTAATCTCTATGCAGAAACATTAGCTCTGATTTACTATGTTTATTGCTTCTTGCCATATCCTAGCCCTGTCTGTACAGCAGCTTGCAGCCCAGGGAGAACTGAGTCAGCTAAAGGAGTATTTGCAAAAAGGTACATGATATCTCATCTAAAGCCAATAGCCACCTGTCTATGTATGGTAAAAATGCAGATTCCTGTTATTCAACTGCTTCTTTTCCTTCCAGATGACACATTATTAAATCGCCCAGATGAGAGAGGCTTTACTCCTCTAATGTGGGCTGCTGCGTTTGGTGAGATAGAGACTGTTCGTTATCTCCTGGAACTGGTAAATTTGTTACTTCAGATATGTTGAAAAGGTTTCTGAGACTATCATCAGGAATCCTAGATTATATGTATCAATAGTGACTACATTTGTTTAAACCAGAAATTAGGATGCTCTTGCATTGGATACTTGACAATGGTAGGGAGTATATTTTCTTTATTTTGTTGGCATCTGATTATCAAAAAATTGGGTTCTATTTGTCTGTATGTATGTGTGTATGGGAACATTTTTTCAATAAAAATTACTGAATTTAAAAAAGTTGGGTTCTAAAAAAGTATTTCACCTGGTTAACATGAATTGGGAGGCACTAATTCTGTTTAAGAAGCATTTACAGCAAGCATAGGTAACCTGGGGTCCACCATCTGTCGATAAAGTCCCTTTGCCAAGTATCAACTATGTCTATGATGTTGGAGCATGATATGAGTCATGTTTTCACCACCCTAGGAGTGCTGAAAATAGCCTGATATAAAGTATATTTCCACTGATAGCAGCACATTAGACATTCCAAGGGAATTCCTTCTGGTTTAATTTATATCCTAAATTATAAACTATAACAACAACACCAATAATAAATATATTGGTGTAGAGAATTAGGAAATACTGTTTAGTTCTAATTACATATTGCAATGGTGGACTTAATCTAAAGATTACAAATATCATTAGTAGTTGTTTGTCAACAGGATGCTGACCCTCATGTCCTAGCCAAGGAACGAGAAAGTGCCTTGTCCTTAGCAAGCACTGGGGGATATTCTGATATTGTGACCCTGCTGCTCAACAAGAAAGTGGACATTAATAGTTATGACTGGGTAAGAATATACAGAGTGCCACAAGGTAACTATAGAACACATACCCATAGGAGAAATGCTTGTGCTATTATTAAATAAGGACCCACTGAAATAGGTGCTGTTGTACTTAATATTAATAATAATAATACATTTAATTCATATGAAACCTCTGGTTAATTGTACATATTTAAATGACCTTTCTGTTACAGAATGGAGGAACCCCGTTGTTGTATGCAGTGAGAGGGAATCATGTGAAGTGTGTGGAGGTGTTGCTAGGTATCTAAATATTTTTTATAATTTTTTTTTAAGCTTGTGACCTGTTTTCCAGAATGTGTTGCAGCAGCCATCTTTTAGAGGGTAACACTTTTATTTGGGGTTTTTTGGAGCAATACAGAAGCATTCACTTACGTGAGACATCGTAGAAGTGATTTTCAGTGGTTGAACATGTTCTATATTTGGGAAGTCATGGCGAAAGAACCCATTAGAGGGAGATGGGGAGGGGAATTCTAAAATGTTAAGTGTTAGAACTATTTTGCACAAGTAGTCCTTAGTATAAACTTGTATTATTTTTAACCAATAATGTATAAACACGTTTTATAAAACTTGTGTGCCTACAGAGCGTGGTGCTGACCTAACTATGGAGGCAGATTCAGGATACACGCCAATGGATCTTGCTGTGGCACTGGGACATAAAAAAGGTATAAACAGTAGTTGCTAAAGTTTATGCGTACATTTTTCTACAAGAATAATGGTGTACCCATCAATACCTTTGTAAATTATTGTATACTCATTTTTTATGTAAATAATCATGCTATGAAAATTAGTTAAGGGAAAAATATTATCATGGAAACAAGAATGAGAGTTAATTAACCAACAAGGATTTCTATTGAATCTGTTTTCTATTTTCAATTTTTTTTTCTGTATCCAAACAAATGCATATGTAAAATGTAATTCTGGACTGAATCCAGAACCAATAGCAGATTCCCTACATTAGCATCCCATTTACCAATCAGTCTACAAAATGATAGCTAGAATGTGGTTATAACATGGCTTAAAAAGCTTGTGTATGGTGAAAGCAGGAGTTTCATAGATTATTTTTCACAGGCTCATGATGCTACCCCTACATTAATGTAATATTTATTTTACCTTTTTTTCAGAAACTAGTTTATTGAATTTTATAAAACACATTTAAAGTGCGTCATCTGCTTTTCAACATTTTCTCAAGCTGAAAAATGCTCATGAGATGGACCCTATACACTGAGAGATGTGTCTGGTATGAAATGTCAACAGGTCAAATTGCAGACAGGTCAATATGTCAACAGTTGATTATTATGTTAGTACAAGTCAAAGGCCTGTCAAAATGACGGGAAAAAATATTTCCTCCCCCTCCCCATGGCAGCAGTTAGCAATGGGTTAATACTTCCACCTCCTTGGAGCCCACAGGAAAGAAGAAGACACCAGGTACTATATAAGCCATCCCCATCCGGTTCCCTGTGTCTTCTTTTTTTACCTGTAGTGGAGCCCTAGGAGTAGGTAGTATAGAGAGAGCTTACCTGCGGTGGCTCTGTTCCCGGTGTGGTCCGAAAGGTCTTCCTGCCGGTGCCGTGGCATCCAGACGGGGAGCATTTTGTTAAAGCCTAAACTGAAGGGCTTAGCAGTGTCTCTAGCAAAGTCACGTAAGGACTGAAGAGGTGCTATATTTAAACCCTGCAGGGTTTGTCTGTTTCCTGGGCTGATCTGCAAAAGTGGGCTTCAGTCAGAAGCATATCTCCAAAGTCCAAAAAATATGACAGAGGAGAAGCGGTCCCAGCCCAGGAAGTCTGAGTAAGCCCTATAAAATGTATTTTTTATATTCTATTAGTTAGTCAGCTAGTCAGTATTAGTATTTTTGTATGTTTTTTAGCTCTGAATCCAGCAAAATGTCTTTGGATACCAGGGTCAAAATGAAGAAAATGTGTATATTGTGATAAAACGCTACCAGAAGGTACGCAGGGATCATCTTGCATTGCATGTGTATCTAAGGAGCAGCAGCAAACGTCTACTCAAGTGTCTGACTTAGGGCAACAATTAAAAGCCGCATTGTCAGATACTTTTGTTACTATCGAGGATCTAAAGAAATGACTGCCCGTTAGTTAGCGAGGAATCAGAACAATCTGAAGGTGACTGTCCTAAAGGTTTCTCAGATATTTCTATGTCCTCAGATGAGGAGTCAGTTCAATTGGCAGAAGAATTAGCAAATTTCAGCCCAGATTTAGTAGCAAACGTGATAAGACTTATACACAAATCACTGAATATTCAGGGGAAAAAAGAACTTCAATTACAAGATCTTTTATTCTCGGACACCAAGAAAAAAAAGCAGTGAATTTCTGGTATCACAAGTCGTGAAGGATCTGATATTGGAAGAATGGAAACATCCAGATAAAAAAGCAACTTTAGGTAGGATGGCAAAAATGTATCCCTTCCCTCAGGATGATATTCATGGTTGGGAGGACCCTCCTAAAGTAGATGATGCTGTGGAAAGATTGTCAAAGACCACCCTGTTGTTAGACGATGCTAACGCATTCAGAGATAATATGGATAGGAAAATAGAAGGAGGTCTTAGAAAACAGCATGCCTTAGTGGGTGTGGCATTCAGGCGAGCAGTAGCTTCTTGAGTAACTGCTAGAGTTTTAAGGGTTTACTTGTTAGAAGGCATTAAACGAGGTGAGCTGGAAATTCAACTTGCAGAATTTCTTTCTCTGTGAAGCTTCGTTAGACCCTATTAAGTTGGCAGCCAGAGCTAGTTCTAATGCTGTGGTAGCCAGTCATGCATTATGGGTGACACCCTGGTTAGCTCACAGTCGAAAAATAGGCTTTTGTCTTTACCATATCTAAGGAATTTTGTGGGACAGTCTAACTGGCTTCCTCAAGAGAAGCTGGTTAGACACCTGTTTGGGTCCAGATTGTCTAGAGCTTCTTTTAATGAATTTAAAGAGGCGAAATTGTATAGACCAGGAAAAATCTAGGTCAAACTTTAGAAAGTTTCCCCAATGACGCCAGCTTGTTGGAGGCTTCTTTAAGGGAGGAAGGTTGTCAAATTTTCTAGAAGTATGGGAACAGTCAAATTCAGATATTTGTGTTCTGGTTATCATCAGAAGGGGGGACAGTCTAGAGTTCTTTCACCATGCTCTAAGAGATTTTTTCTAAGTTTCACAGGTCGCCTCCTTAAGGAACAATACAATAGCCCTAAGGGAAAGTCTGGGTACTCTCTTACAACAACAGGTCATAGTAAACATACCAGAAGAAGAATGTTTTCAGGGATTTTACTCAAGGATTTTCGTAGTAAAAAAAAAGTCGGTCTCAGTCGGTTTCAGGACCATCTTAGATTTGAGACATCTGAACAAGAGCATAAAAGTGAGAAAATTCTAAATGGAATCTCTGACAGTTCTTCAAAAAAACATGTTTTTGACATCCATAGACCTCAGAGATGAATATCTATATAAAAGAACATCAGCACTTTACAAGATTCAGTGTTTTTCGTCAGAATTTCCAGTTTACTGCTCTCCCTTTTGGTCTTGCTACCTCCCCTCGCACATTCACCAAGGTCCTAGTGGCAGTAATTGCTTTTAGAAGACAAAAAGGCATTATGGTTTATCCTTATTTAGACGATATCCTGGATGCTGCAAGTTCAAAACAAGAGTCAATAGAATGCACACAACAGGTTATAAAAATCCTTTCAGATCATGGATGGATTTTAAATATAAAAAAAGAGTAGGCATACTCCCTCTCAAAAGATAAAGTATCTGGGGGTAGTAATAGATACCAAGGTATCCTTTGTGGCCCTATCTGCAGAAAGAGATTTGTTCTAGTAAAAGAAGAAGAAGTAAAGAGACTTGGGCTTAATTCAAGTTACCACAGAAGACTCTGAAAGCCTTGGAACTTATGGCGGCTGCCATCGAAGTGATCCCATGGGCCAGACTACACATGAGGCTACTTCAAATGTGTTTTCTCAGCCAATGGAACAAACATTTTGAAGAATTAAGTCAGAATATTTATCTGTCACAAAGGGTGAGAAGAAGTCTCATCTGGTGGTTAAATCTTTAAAGGTTAATAAAAGGAAGATGTTGGAATATGGAAGAACTGGTTGTAATTACGACCAACGCAAGCCACACCGGTTGGGGGGCAACATGTTGAAATCTGTATATTCAGGGCAGGTGGTTCAAAAATTCTACGGAAATACATTTCAATTTAAAGGAATTAAGGGCAATAAAGAAAGCCATTTTCTTTCAAAAGTAAAAGGAAAGTCTGTGTTAATTTAAACCGACAACAGAGCTTCTGTAGCTTACATAAATGGACAAGGAGAGACCAAAAGTGGTCCTCTTATGAAGGAAGTTCTAAACCAAGAGCTCACCTCTTATGAAGATCCCCAAATCTCCAAAACAGCCACTCTGAGACTGCACCCCCTCTCAGCTGCAATCCCAGACACGCTTTAATCTTATTTTGGATGTTATAAATAAGATACAGGCATCCGTGCAAGGAAAACAAAAAAATGTAAACAGACAACACTATCCATGGAAAGTCTATGTGGAATATCTCTAAGGTAGACTGTCTACCTCACTCCTACTCCTGGACTCCCCTGAGGACGGTGCATATTGCACCGAAACAGCTGTCTGGACTTTACCGCGTGCATTCTCTATGTAAGGACTCTTTCTCTTTTGCTTATTATTTGGATTTACTGGAGGAACTTTTTGTTTTGACTGCCCATAGACCCCTCCGGGTCCAGTATACAGTGGCATATTAAAATCAACAATATATGACCCTGCACAAGCACAATCGGCAAGACCCAAGAAAACTCCCTTGGTAGGGAGGTGCAACCGACAGCATAAATAAATTTACTATAAACACACAGGGTTAGAGTCAGAAAGACCTGGCTCAAAAGAAAGATGCTGTTTGTAGTGCACTAAAGGTCAAGGAATATTACATGTCCAAATACTACTAAAGAGATACAAATGTATTAAGTGACAGCTGATTTATTTTTATTTCTTAATGAAAATGACATTTACCTTATTCCAAAAAGCCATCAGACAGTGTTGTCAGAAAGCATATTTTGTTTTAGAAATTTGCTCATACAAGAAAACATTGAAAGTTGAACTATTCTTTGCATGGTGGTAAAAATATTTTTTTTTAATCATCCGTATTAAATACGGTCACTGCAGGATGGATCATTACTAAGCGAGAATCATTCCATAAACTTACAAGGCACAAGTTATGTCTTAACAAATCCCCAAGCATTAATAGAGTCTTACTATTAATAACAAAAAAATTAACCAACATAAGACTCTATAACTGGTGTTTCAATCAAAACACTATCAGAAAGGTAATAAAAACTCCAATGCCAACCTTTCAATCCTTAACCTACCAATAGAAGTAGTGCAAAGCATGATACATACATAAATAATAAAAAAAAATGAAGAGCCACGGTTGGATTACACCTACATTATGTTGTCGGTGGATTATTTAACAATAGGTTCAGAAGCGCACTATGGGTATTATGGGAATAATGCAATACACACACGTCAGATAAATATAAATGTATTTATCGTACTTAGCTTCAAGATTCAATCAAGTATGTTCAGCACACAGTCACATCCAGGAGCCTCGGTCCTACAACGGTAGACTGGATCATTCCACAGCACTTCTGCAGTCAGTCTTGGCATTGAAGAATAGGCTGACATTGTGGCATAAAATACTATCTTTTATACACTTTTTGCTGGGCTTTCTCCACTAAACTTAGCTCTCTGGAAAAACAATGCTGTTTATGTTTGGATTACCTATGTAATAGTTACCCCACACAAACAGAATCTGATACACTTAAACTGTATTCAGACTTTACACAAAGTTTAGTAGGCAAATATGATGTAGACTTAAGACTTCTCCAATATTGACCGCAAAGTCAGACTAACAAGGACTGGACTTTGTAACATTTAACATGTAAGCTGACATTGCACTAAAACATCTTAAAGTGATACAGACCCAATAAAGGTCATTAAACAGCTCTCTTGGTTTCACAGTATGATAGAGGCAGCTTTCAATGCAGGTAAGAATGTTTATAATATTGTACATACAATATTCAAGTGGCTATCAATCTACATACACATCTATATCTATCAATAGACTCACACACAAATCTATATATATATTTATATATACACATTTCATATATTGAATTAGAAGCACAGTCTTGTGTTTTCTTGTTACTCTTACTTTGGGAGCCTGACCCCTCCTTAATATGGCCGCTGCACACAGTTCAAATGGCAGGAGTGTCTTAATACAGACCTCCTGAGTACACATATAGCAAACGCATAGGGACTCACCTACAGGAGGTGCCTTCACGCTGGGCAGGTGAGATAACCCAATATAGCTGTGACCTAAACCTCCTTTTTATGAATGTGCTGACACATAGTGTTATATAATGTTTGTTTGGAGCGCCGGACCTGTCTCTTGTTCCTTGTAGTAGCACAGTGGTCACTTTGGTCCTTGGATGCACCTCTCCATTTATATATACACTTGCACACATTTCATATATTGAATTAGAAGCGCAGCCTGTGTTTTATTACACACCACACACATATATATATACACACAAAAATAAGTTCAGTGGTCATAGCTACTGTGGTGTTTGGCTTGTCCTTTTACATGCTACCCTAAACATATAGAAAAAACATAACTATTGTGTTTTCTGTCTAGTTCAACAGGTCATTGAAAATCACATTTTGAAGTTATTCCAGAACAAAGCCTGAGAAAAGAGATGGGGAATTCAGAACTGCTTTATAAGTTTATCTGTAAACCTTGCTGAAGTTTCACCGTAGACAAGCTGCAACAACAATTTTCATTTTTGGCTCATACCCCTTTCTCGATGGAAAGAATGTATATTTATGAAACAGGTGTTTCTTCATGGGATTCAAAAGAAAAACGAAACAATATGTTTGTGTTGGTCATAACATGCATTAGTGCCTTGTCCAAACAGAGAGAAAGGGTTGCTCTACAGAAACGCTGTGTGGTGTTTTGGTTCAGTGGCAAGACCACACATCATAACTGCACAACTATTTGGACCTGTAGACTGTCTAAACATGTAAGGGGGCATGATTCTAAATTAAGATAGCCTTGATTGCCCTTTGGTTGAGAGTTAAGAGTTAATCAGGTAAACCATGTCAGGTAAATTTATTTATATTTTTAAGGCTGCTAGATAAATGTTTCAGTAAATCACCCTGTGGAAATTTGAATGTACAGTTTGAATGAATTTTTTTTAATTTTTTTTTTTGTAGAAAATCAGTGTAAATTGCTGTAAGACTATAAAATACCACGTATGGATTTCTATCATACAGATTACTAGCTTGCAGGTTAAACTAGTTACCATGACAAGTCCATACATTGAAACAAGAGTTTTAATCAGTGTCTTGAAAACAAAGCACAAAATTGTAGGAGAAAATATAAAGTATGGGGGAGAGGTGTCCTTGTACAAGCTGCTCAACAAATTAATTCATGCTTAAAAAATTAGGTGCGAAATGGAACTGTGAACAAAGATAGCTTATTATAAATGTTACAATTAGCAAAGTTTGAAAAACACTGAAAGCAATACACTTCCTTGCATTTGCTTGATCACATAATTGCACACATTATTCAGTGAAACGGCTTGTGCATAATATTCTGCAGTAGGAAATTTTTTTATGACTAATTGCTTTCTGTGATGCTTATAGAAGATATTGTTTGCTTTTCAGCCTACTATCGCAAATATTTTAAGCTCTGGCTTTTTTTTGAGAAAAAGAATTTAATGTACAGTAAGTAACGTTATCTGGGAGTTTCTGCATCGTTGGATGAAAACTTATTTTGGGACCAGCTTGATGCCAGTTATGCATTGTAGTAACTCAGTTATTCTGGGATTTTGAAAGATTTAAATGTCCAGTGTAATTTGTAAAAAAATAAAATAAAATTTAGATTAAAATGTTTTCCTTTTTGTAACTATTTCAAACTTTGGAAAATAAAGTAATGATTTTCTACATTGATTGTGTCCACAATTTTTCTGAACACCTATAACTTTAAAAAAAAATTTTATGATATAGAACCTTGAACAGACAAGGGGATTGCAAGTGAAAGTTCCTAACGTGAATGAAAGTGCCTTTTTTGCATCAGATAAATGTGGTTATCTTTATTCTTTTAATTATGTGGGCTCTGTATTTATTTTTTTAAAGAAGGGGAAAGGGATCTTGGATTTATTTTATTTCTTTAGATTTTTGAGGGGCTTTTTTTTTTTTTTTAAAGAAGAAAACGAGGTATTGGCACTATTTTATTACTTTATATTATTTGGGGGCACGTGGACGTTTAAAAAGTATTTTTTTTAGAGGGCACAGTATGGTTTAAAAAAAAAAAAAAAAGAAATGGACATGTCACGCTATTTGGCACCGTGGGCACTGGATAGCAGGGCATGCTGCTGATAGTACTACTAGCGCAAGTATGCCTTGTCATTCACGGACATGCTTGCGCTTATAGTTCTACTTGCGGCACCATGCCGTCGGGCCGTACCTTATTTACATAGCTTGTGGGGAAGGGGTTAATTTTTTACTTTCTTTTTTTTCAGCTCCGGTGAGCTGCGCCTACACTTACACCATCTTAGAGATGGTGTAAGCATAAATCTTGTTAAGCAGGCAGCGGACCACAGTGGAAGCAGTATTTAAAAGAGAAAAGCGACCCTTTTCTCATTTAAATATTATTCCACAGTCGCAGACCGGACGGATGCAAACACAGTCGGATGGGTACTTTTGCACCCATCTTTCTTTGCGCACTCCCGATCTGGCCATGCGCAGTGGACATTTTGGCTGCGCTTCCGTCTGAAAAAAAAAACGGAAGCGCAGCTCTGGATCAGGGCCCAGAGCCAGACATTAGATTTCAATGTGTGGATCCATAATGATAGGTCTGCCATATCCAGATATCATTGCGATCAGTTCGCTAACTGCTCTCCTCACACCAACAGATTTCAGATAGCCATATCCATCTTAAGATTTGAGTTGTGCAAGTGTGAAATGGCAGTGAATTGGACATCTGGATCAGTATGCAGTGCATTGGTAATGTCAATACTGTACATTATAATACAAAGTCAAAGCCACTTGCGAATGCAACATAGTCCCTTTGTCAGAAGCGTCATTTATCAGAAGTTTGGATAAAGTAGCACAGAAACGTACACATATGCAGAGCGGAAAAACAAACTGAAAATTGGAAGTCTGGATTCTGTTCTACACTAACATACACAATAGCAAGAAATTACTATGTTTCCTAGTTTCTATTGTGTCCATGTCAATCTTGGGTGTGGGTCCCCGGAAAGAACGGCCCTATTACGATAGTTCGAAACCGGCTGGGATTTCGATTGCTTATGCCTCAATGAGGCATAGTGATCGATCCATGGAGCAACGAACACGGTGCTCCGAAAGGTAAGCCTGAAAACTACCTCAACCCTTCCCCTAACCCTGAAAAGGTTATTTACCTTTCCCATGGTGCAAGTCCTGCAGTAGCGGCGGCAGTGTTTCCGAAAAGGAATGTGTGAGTATGCCGATCAGCATACTTCCCCATTCTGAAAAAAAATTCTAAAATGGAGGGGTATTCGAAATAGGGACATCCAAAAAGAAACTTTCTGATGCCCCTATTTCAGAAAGCCCTCATTCTACACAGGGCCCTTATTCTACGGGGGGAATGCGACCGGTTAATTATGTTATACTATGGTAATTAGCAACATGGAAGTTATTTATCATGTTTAAATGTAGATTTATTATTTGTTTTTTGTTTTGTTTGTTTAAATCACCCTTAAACCTTTAGTATAACTGATTATTTGCAACAGTTATTAATATTCTTTTACATTTTTAAGGCTGAACTACCACATAAATACCAGCGCTGCCACCTATAGTTAGTGCACTTGATGGAACATTTAAGGCACTACATGTTGCTATTTAACCCTGTCTAGACAATGTCCACTGATGTTGTGTTAAGGTCTTTTCAAAATTGAGGTTTTCACATAGTTTTGTATGAGAACAATGTCCAAGTGAAGTGATTACTCTTCACCATCCATGATTTAATTTACAATTTGTATGTTACATTCCCCATTAATTAAACAGTACATGGTATTGGTGTGATACAGCTTGTCCATTTTACTCTTCAAACCATAACAGTATTTATTTCCTCGATCTTCATTACATTGTCTTTGTCTCATGATCACTACTTGTGACCCAGAACATCAAGATGGTAAAGCACAATCCTTCCAAAGAAATCTGTACTGCTTGGAAAAGTGAGTCGCAGCTTTTCAACATTCTGCTCTATAAAAACAAACCTGTAAAGCAGAGAAGTTAAGGAAGATTATATAACACTCAAAATAACCAAGCACTCATCTGTCTGACAACTGAAAAACCCAAGAGAATTAGCAAAATTAAAAGTAACAAATGTAAATTTGCCATGATAAAAAAGGATATCTGAAGGGCATTGCTATCCTGTGGATAAATTTCTGTTATTTTGATCAATTCTTCACCTTTAAGACATCCTATAAATAAAAAAAATAAAAAAAGATGTTGGACACTTAAGAAGTACAACTGCAATAATTATATATTAAACGTTCTGCTACAAATAACTGGCTTAACAAAATAGTTCCTCTGCCCTATTAAAGCTAGAATCACCTTCTAGTATGCAGTTTCTGCTGGAAAAGCCCCCTTGGAACTGGATGTGGATTTCAGATACCCAGATTTTTTCCGGGAATTCTAGTGTAATCCATTGACACGATCCCTTCAAACAAACGAGTAATGCATATTAGGCAAGCTATCATGTTTATACCTGTGTTAATATGTGCTGTCATTAACATGATACAGTTATATGTTGGACATAGTGGCCAGAATAGCTTTTACTTAGCTACTTAGAAGCATGGACTATATTCATATTGTAAGGTTTTGAAAAAAAAAATGCTAATAATTTGTACAATGATCAATATTATACATACCCTCCAACTAAAAAGGGCTCTTGAAACGAATTTTGACCCAGAAGTTCCCAAACCCCCTATACTCACCTTCCAGTCATGGAGCATCTGATTACTATAGCAGTGATGCAGGGACAGACTACTACAGCTCTGATAAAGTGACAAGACCCTCTCCTTTGACTTCTTAGCTCATATGTTAGGGTGTAAAATTAGATTTTACACCTTATCATACATGTTAATGAGAGAAGATTAAAGCCCCACCCCTTCAGACACCCCCCAGGTTTACCTATTTTCTATTAAAAAATGTTTGAGGGTATGGTGTATGGTTGCAGTAATAGCACAAACAACATCTCTTACACAAAATATAATCATACTCCACCAAAATACCAAACATTAATGTACCTGATCAGAGTTCCAGCAAGTCTCATCCTTATGGTCAAAAAGGAACTGTTTGCCATACTGTTTGACATCTCGATGGAGAACTGAACTTACCCTACAGAAGCAGTATAATAGTTTTTGCTTTGCATACACACATTTTAATTTGAAACAATCAAACAAATATTACATATCTTAGCACATTTCTCATCGTTCACATATAAAAAGTAAAAGTAAGAAAACGTAACTAGCCCTTTTCCATTTATACGGCAGTCCCTGCTGCTGCCAGTGGTGTTAGTTTACTGTTACCTGTCCAATAACAATAGCACTACTGTCGTACAATATGTGGCTGTATTTTTATGGGTTTTATTCATATATGTATACTTCAGAAGCATTAAGGTGAGATTTTGAATCATAAAACTAAATAAAAGTAGTGTATAGAAATAGGCTAATAAAGCACAGTTATTCTACAGAGAGCTCAGATAACTGATTCTATGATAATGCAACCTGACCTGCTTACTGTGCCGCCACACAACACTGATTCTACCATCCTGCCGAAAACAATACGCACATGATGAACGCCGGTGTCGTAAAGTATAACACGCATCCATACAGTGTAACGTAAAGCGTAATTTGCATTCCAAGACTCACTTAGAAGTACAACATTTCATTGGTTACTACAGTCCGAATAATATAAACGCCTTTCAGATGAACATTTGCATGCAACCACCAGAGGGCAGCAGAGTCATGCGGGATGTTACACTCGCTACAGGCTGAGCTGGCTGTCTTTGGGTGTCTAAGTGGAGTTTCTATAAAAGCTATGTCGAACCTTTGTTGTATCTTGTTATGGGCCACGTGTTCTATAAACAAATCAATTCGGGTTTTATTATATGGACAGTGCTTTTTGACACTGATTAGATAGTGTCTTTACGTTACACATTGTAAAGCGCTATATGTATTATGCACTGTGTGACTAGTCAGGTAAAATTACACAATTCCATTCTTTTGTAATACAATAACCACAATGTTTCCTAAGCGTCAGGGCCATAACTAAGGATGTGCTATAGGGGTGACTGCACAATGATTCAAGGCATAATGGGGACACCAGTAAGTTAATATTAAAGGTTAAATACTACTGTGCCCAGTATTGTGGTTTATTACAACTTTCATAACACCTATTGGGCTTTTGATTGTTTACTATTGGTAATTGCACTGGAAATACCACATACACACTGAATGGATTAAAAGAAAATCTATGACAGAGGCCTACATTTTCATCTGGTCTGGTTAAGACCTCAAAGCCACTGGTGATCAAAGTGGGTTTTTCGAAGTGGAGTTGTTGAATAAACATGGGCATTGGGGCTGCTTCCTAGGCCATCAGATGCTTTAGAGAATTAATTGATGTGAAATCAATGTCAGATACAGCATTTTAATACCATGTAGAATAATATGAAATATATTAAATAATATAATGGTGTTCACCCTTTTTCTATCTTTCTCAATATCTCCACTTAAAGCCATTCCCCTCACCACCTCTACACATTACAGCAATTCCACACACCACCCTATACAGGGGTGGAATGTGACCGGCTCATTCCCTATAGCAAATAGGCAGGGCACAAGTCTGGATTGGGGCCAGGGGCATCAATGGTAGTAATGCCACTGACCCTATAAATTATAGCATTAATTTACATCATCCCCACAAATTATAGGACTACTACCCAACACTACACACTACACCTTGGAAATGACATTTTTGCTGTTTGAATTTTTTATACTTTGCTTCTACATATATACAGTCCTACAGATACAGTACATATACTCTACCCACATATTACACCCCCACCGTGCCCACATAATATTACACATTACCCCCACCTCACATGCTAATATTACACATTACCCCCACCTCACATGCTATAATTACACACACATTACCCCCACCTCACATGCTATAATTACACATTACCTCCACCTCACATGCTATAATTACTCATTACCCCCACCTCACATGCTATAATTACAC
>WWET01000766.1:59650-80116 GCA_011038615.1 Limnodynastes dumerilii | reverse complement strand
TTGTGTCTTTCAATTATTCCTCAGGTGTGTCAGGGAGTCTTACTATTACTATTGGTCCGTTTGAGTTCAAATACTGGGAATGAATGGATCCACCTGCACACCTTTTTGCCCCTGAAGAAGCAGCAGCGATACGCGCGTTGGGACCTTGTGTACTGCAGACCTCGGTGCACTGGGAGTCTGCATCTTTTCCTCCTTTGATGTCCGGGATATGGGTAATGTTAGCGTGAGTGTAGGGCTTTCTTACTGACTCAGGCATGAGCGAAGCGCAACCGTGAGGGTGCTAGTTGGGGAATCTGCAGGGATAACCGTCGGATGTTTAGATTAGGTCTGTCTCCCGGTGTTTGCACGTGGTATATGGGTGCCGATGATTTAAAAGGCTCCTTTCTTTTTACTCTGCAGCAATCCCTTAGCTCTTGCCTATACTTATCTTATATGCTTCTATTTCTAACCTCATGTTTATTGTGCTTTATGATATTTATATGTTATTCTCCTATACTCATCCTTTGTATTTTTGATATCAGGCAATCTCTATGCTATTTTTGCCCTATCTCTGAGGACATAATATTAATCTGATGTTATATGTGGATATTTTTCCTGCATTATCTACTTTTTGTATCCCAATATCTGTATAAATATATCTTTTTGAGATTTGGATACCTTTAATATCCATAATACAATATATTTGTATATATGTGGAGGAATTTTATCTTAATATTTTCGCTGGAAAAGGTTTTTCTTATGTTTTAATATTGTTAATAATAAAGTACAAATATTTTAGTATATATTATTTCTATATTTCTCTTTATTTTGGTATAATTGAAAGACTTATCAGCTGTGCATCATAAGAGGCCCTGCTTTTTGTCTTTCTTGACTACTTGTATCAATATTACACATTACCCTCACCTCACATGCTAATATTACACATTAGCCCCACCTCACATGCTAATATTACACATTACCCCCACCCCACATGCTAATATTACACATTACCCCCACCTCACATGCTAATATTACATATTTCCCCCACCCCACATACTAATATTACACATTTCCCCCACCTCACATGCTAATATTACATCCTCCTCCCTCATACTTTAACCCCAAAAGGCTTATAAGCCTCTTACCTTGTCTACCCCGCTCTTCTTTTTACCCCTACCGTCTTCGGCGGCGCCTCTTCTTCTAAATGACGCTTCTGGGCTAAACCATGTTGATTGCAGGGGGAGTCAAGGTAATTGTATTCTTTGAATGCAGGGATATTTCTTTGAATTGCTTACTGCACACAGATACTGGCCAGCTTTCACACTGTTATTTAGACTTGGGATAGGAAACATCACCTCTCAACTCTAATACTGTTTGCAACAGATGAAATATGACTCCCCTGCAATCAACATGGTTTAGCCCAGGAGTAAGTAATTTCAAGCACTTGTTTGGATCCAGCCCAATGTTTGTAATCAATAAATTAACAAGACTGTTTACCTCTGTTTTACCCCTGTAGGTAGTGATTCCATATAGTTTTTCCAGGTATCCCCCTATATGGCTTTTAGTATGCTGAATGTTCTGTCAATATACGCAATCTACGTAACAAAACGATACGTAGATTAGGTAAAATAGTTACTACGCATGCATCGTAGCTACTATCGACAAATGACGGACGTATGTTGGAAGACGGACATTGTTGTGGATCCGGCCTCTCTTCTCTAAATTATGCCATATTGTTATGCCTGAGAATGTGGTAACAACACTACAGATAAGAAGAGTGGCATCACACATCTGGACATTCAGTTAGTGGAAGCTATTCATAAATATATAAAATGGTGAGTATGCTACTCTTGCACCACAAGTCGTTTGCCCCTCTGTCAAAAGTAGTTGGAAGTGTAATTTATCAGAAGTCTGGATCAGGCAGATTCTAATTCAGTTAAGTTGCACAGGTTATTGCACACATAACTTCCTCATGTCCCTTCTCTAATGTACATAGAACAGAAAATGAAAGACTTTGGAGGTGGACGGTGGGGAAACATTTGAAATGATGCAGTGTAGGTGATCCACTGTGTAAGTGCACAAGAATGGGGGTGACAGGGAGAGTTCACTCCCCTCTTCCATGCGGACTTTAACACCCCTGCACACACAGATTGCGTACGGGAGTCTGGATCTGGTCCTTTAAGCTTACTAGAATCTTCTTGTCTCTTTAAACATAATTCTCAATGCCGTAGAAACAACACATAGAGAAGGGAGGGGGTATGGGGTCAATTCCAGAAGTTGTAGGTGATTTATTTTACTTATGACGCACTGAAACACAAAAGACTTTCTATTTCTAGTTCTACTAAAAGACTTTATGTAAATATATTTTGCTTGTTATTCTATTTTCCAAAAATATCCTGTTGAGTTCTTTTTCTAACTTATCTATATTTTATAAATTTATAAAATAATTGTTCTAATCACTTACAAAATTGTATACAGGTGTCTATCTGTGGAGTATGTATGTTCTCCCAGGATCGTATTCGCAGTTAAGAGTGAGTTAGGTGCGGACAGATCCATGCCTAACTAATTTGTCCTGTCCCAAACCCTTCCCCCGTTTTTAGATAACTAATGGCACTTAAGAGTGCCATTGGGCTCAGGGCCGGTGCTGGCATGTCTGGCACTTCCCTGCAAAAAATACATTTGCACACTCCCCTTTTATAAATGATTTCTTAATTCTATAAAGGCTTTCTTCTTTTACTACAAATCATAAAATAATTCTCCTTCATCATATTGTGCCACTTCATGCTCACACTGTGCCCTTTTATCATCACACTGCTTGTACCCCTTTCATAATCATCACCCTGCTTGTGCCCCCTTTTATAATCACATTGCTTGTGCCCCCTTTTATAATCACACTGCTTGTGCCCCCTTTTATAATCACTGCTTGTGCCCCCTTTTATAATCACACTGCTTGTGCCTCCTTTTATAATCACATTGCTTGTGCCCCCTTTTATAATCACACTGCTTGTGCCACCATTTATATTTACCTTGCTTGTGTCCCCTTTGTTAATCATCACCCTGCTTGTGCCCCCTTTGATAAACATCACCATACTTGTGCCCCCTTTGATAATCATCACCCTGCTTGTGCCCCCTTTGATACACATCATCCTGCTTGTGTCCCCTTTGATAAACATCACTCTGCTTGTGCCCCCTTTGATAAACTTCACCATGCTTGTGCCCCCTTTGATAATCATCACCCTGCTTGTGCCCCCTTTGATAAACATCACTCTGCTTGTGCCCCCTTTGATACACATCACCCTGCTTGTGCCCCCTTTGATAAACATCACCCTGTTTGTGCCCCCTATGATAATCATCACCCTGCTTGTGCCATTACTTACCTTCTCTCTTCTCTTCTTCTCTTTGTTCTGCCTTCTTTGTTCTGCTTTTTTCTTCTGTCCTGGCTCCTCGCTGCACGCTCCTCACTAATAACTTCGGACGTGATGACGTCACGCACAACGTTCATTGAGAAGGGTGCCAGGAAAGAAGAAAGAAGAAGAGTGGGGGATGCTGGGTCCCAGCACCGGCGCCGCCATATTGAGTAAGTAACTTAGATCTTTTTATATTTTATTACCTGGCGGCGGGAACAGCAGGAGATTGTGGCGAGGGAAGTGCCTCTCTGGCTTGACGCTCCCCCGCCAAGCTTACCCAACTTACCGTGTTCTGCCGGCCCTGTTTGGGCTACCTTATCTTACCATGCGTAGTTTTTATCTTATGAAGGAAACTATGCATGGACAATGCCGCCCCCCGCCCTCCCCGGCTAATCTAAATCCCTCCAACCCTCCCACTTCTACATAAACACTCCCTGAGGCAGCATTATGCCGCCTCTTTCGTGCTAAACTACTTTTAAAGACTTTTAAAGACCGCATAGAGGCAATCTACGTACCTAACTGGTAATATTCATTTTACAATTAACTCTTCTTGTGCTTGAAACAGTGTAGCAAGGAAAAGAAGGGATAGAAGGGACCTAGGCCTAGAACACTAAGGGTGTGTCTTAATTCTATGTGGTTATTTGCAAAAAGCTGGAGACTGGTTCCTGTAAATATGCTGATTACTAATGACTATCAGCAACCCCAGCTTTAGATTCATTGGGGTAGATTCAGAACTACGTGTGTGCGTACGTATTTTCGCGGTGCGTATTTTCGTACACGTAAGGTCGCTACACTCCCCACGGCACACCCCTTGCACGGACGTATTTTCTCAAATTACGCCACCCAAACCCTACCTTAACTTTTCCTAACGTAACAGCATACGTCCGCTAACGGACGTACTGACTACGCGAACGTACGCAGCTTAGCACGCCCATACTGTACACTTTAAATACCACCCCCCGCCTACTTCACGTAAAACGCACGTATTGTTCACTAACGTAAATTTGGCATGCCCACACGTAAGTATTTACGTTTCACATACGTGAATCACCCATACGTTCTAAAATACGCTACGTGAATGTGCGTATTTTCTGTGGTGCGCATGCGCAGTGCGTACAAATCTGCGAATTTATGTCTCCGCCACACGTAAATTCGCGGAAATGCGTAGTTCTGGATCTGCCCCATTGTTTGTCCAAAAAGTTGACTTGACTGTACGTAATTTACAATTTTCATTCACAGTTAAAGATGTTATTATATGAAGTTGCATCTGTTTATTTTTATTCATTTCTATTTTCTGTTCTTCCTAAGCTAAGTATATGCAAAACTCTGAAATAAATGTGGACAGGTGCATGTGATATGCACTCAGCTATATCTTTCAGTCCTGTGGATTATTTTTCTACATGACGCCAGACATATTCACAGGAGCCACCTCAGTAACCATGATATTGACTAGATATTGATCAGTGACACGGATGAGATGGATTGACATTGAGTAAGGACAGTAGGTGATGTCAGTGTACAGATGGATAGCAGACAAGGGACATAGCTGTCACTAGTACACCACACTTGTAATTCATTGCTCAGCTTAAGCCAAATATCTTTTCCCCGTCATATAAAACACATATGGGTGACATGATCAATTGTTTGCCTAATTTAAAACAGAAATGGCTATAGCACAATCACCTTATCTGCTGCCTGCTGAAGGCTAGACGGCATGGACAACTGCTAATGAGCAGTACATGTCCTCAAAAACTGGTAATTTCCTTGTTCACTTTTACAGCACTCTATGGACCTGATTCTGATCTCAGCCCGACATCTGATTAAAGCACGCAAATGTTATGAGGCTGCTCCCAGGGAGTGGAGTCTAACTGGGGCCTGGTCTTTACTATGGACCCTGATGGTGGGGATAGACTTGTGCGACAGCACACTCAGCAGGTCATGGCCTCTAGAAGGCAACCTCAGGTGTAGCTAAGCACTAATAACCATACAGGAGTGAAGATGTCAGCAGTGTTTATTAGTGCATACAAGGTAATACAGAAAAAAAAGGTAACTAGTAAACTAGTAGTAACAATGAGAATATTATTGATGACACAGATAACAAGACTAGAAAAAACCACAGGCTATAAATGCTACAGAGCACATATATGAACAGGAATCAAAGGGAGCACTAAACACAAAGCAGGAGTAACTGGAAACTAGATACAAAACTAAACTAGATGCAAAGCTAAACTGCATACACAAATAGAAGAGTACGTAAATACAAACAGAAGTCCAGACTACAGGGCAAGCAATAAGCAAAAATACAAGAATCAACCAAAAGCAAGGATTCAGGGAACATAAATATATACAGACAAAAGACAGCTGGTATACAAATTACAAGAAAATAACAGGCAGATCAGAGAGCATACACACACCAGGAACTCAGGATAACAATTACTAATGACAAGCAAACACTCAGTGAAACGAAGTCCTATGTGTGCAGGTAGAGCAGGTGGAAGACAATTAAGTAAGTGTCCAACAGCAGCCCTTTGAGGCAGATCAAGATAATGTCCAGGAAGCACAAAATAGTCCAAGATTACCCCTGGGGTCATGACAGGATATTGCATGTCCACAAAATGTAACCGCAAAGTGCATAAGTCGGGTGTCTGGAAGCACGCATGCGTCTGACAAATGTTCTCAACTGATCCGTCCGACAGGGCAACATTCCCTCCGTCTGTCTAAGCTCCATAAGGTGAGCAGGACAAGCATTTTAATTTTACAGTAGGGGTGATCAGCACTTGTACGGACCACACATCCGCATGGGTGACTTAAGGCTGCCTGATGAGAGGGGAGTGACAGGGGTCTCTGTGTGGACTGTGAGACCTCTGCGTATGCTGTAAATGCAAATAGGTCTGGATCCAGTCTCATACTATTATTATTTACATTTTCTTCTTTTGCGATTTGCATAAATTGCAACATTAAGCCCCGCCCCCTGCAAGCATCGCTAGCTCCCGGATGGAAGCTGGCAAAAGTCGGCAACCCTGCTTTAAAATTCCTGCTCAGCCTTCAGTCATGTCAAGACAATTTGTAAGTTTATGTTGTCACATAGCTCTGGTATCCTGACAACCACATATCATGAACCTTTAGGCCTCACATGAGCAGAACCTCCAACGTGACCCATTCCATTAGGTACAATATAATCTGCTCCTGAGCTTTCAACTGTCACTCACATGATTTAAATGAATTATCTGTTATTTAAAACAGTGCTCCTCAACCTTTTCTCCCCCTCGGCACACCTAAGCCCTTCTCAGAATTCCACGGCACACCAAAAGAAAGTTATACAAAAAAAGCAGGAAGTACTAAATTCATACACAGAAATTACATTTAATTGTTATTTTTTATTTGTTAAATTTAACATCAAAATTTTTTCTTATTACTAATTTAGCTATGTTAGCCAGTAGCCCCCATCATGTGTCTGCAGCCTCCCCAGTAGCCCCCATTCATGTCTCTGCAGCCTCCCCAGCAGCCCCCATTCATGTGTCTGCAGCCTCCCAAGTAGCCCCCATTCATGTGTCTTCAGCCTCCCCAGTAGCCTCCATCATGTGTCTCCAGCCTCCCCAGTATCACCAATCATGTGTCTCCAGCTCTCCAGTATTCCCCATTCATGTGTCTGCAGCCTCCCCAGTATCCCCTTATTTCCTTAAGGCAAGATCTTCCATTGCTTTTTCTCCTGTTGGAGGCATTGCACTGCGGCACACCTAGCAATATCCTGTAGCACACTGGTTGAGGAGCACTGATTTAAAAGACTATTTGGCTCTTCAACAAAGGTGTTTACCATAGCAACTGACAGTTGGAAGCTCAGGAGCAGAATATTTTGTACCTAATGGAATGGGTCATGTTGGAGGGTATGCATGAGTCTATCAGCATATAATCATGTGACTCTGCTACCCATGTGCAATTATGAGATCCTGGCACTGGGATACCGCTGTTAAAACTTGATATACATATCTGGCCTAAAGCCTCCCATGTATGATCAATCAGTTGGGTCTGATTTCAAGTGAAAAAAAGAGTTTCTACATTTTAACTTAATAATTCCTGATCTTACAGCAAATATACAACATGTTTTCATTGAATAAGATGTAAACTTCATTCTCAATTTACTCATCTCTTTTCAGCCACATCTAATGCCTAAGGAGTAACATGTTGATTTTCACTCCCACAACTTATTTGTAAACGTAATATTAATTATTCAATGTAAATTTGGTTAAAGATATACTATCCAAATCTGAGAACTACCCCCACTACTTCCACAGCATTCTAGCAAATGAAGTGTTACCACATTAAATCACCCTGCTTCATAGAGCCTGATGGTAATTAAAAGCTGTTGGAAGCTCTCCATCCTGTTAAAATCTTTTTAACACCTCTCTCACTCTTCTCACTTATCAAACTGTTAATTCCATCTTTTCATCCCATTTTAGCATTACTCCCTATCTGATCATCAAACCTTTTTTATTTCAAGGATAGACAACTTAGTAGACAAGATTTTAAACAAATAATATTTATGATATGGTAAATTAAATTAATGTATTTGTGGTGACATTCCTTTTATATATTTGTATTACTCTTTTGCTACCATTGACTGGTTCAGATTTCTGTAATTTTATCCATACTGCTAAAAAACAACGTTTGCAATAGTCCAATTGTAGATGTCATTCAGTTTCTTTTATAGGTGAGGCACAGTCCAGACCCCCCATAGGTTCTACAGCCCCTACACAATTCCCACACAGTGCTTAACGTACTTCCACTCACCGCTAATCTCCGAGCGCTCCCACTGCTACCACCAACAAGTTTCATATAAGAGTCGTGTTTTTTTTCAAGGTGTCACCTGGAAGTGCTGTGTGGCAATCGGGCCCGTTTTTTTCTATCTTCCCACAGTGTTTCCTCATTTACGACAAGGTTTCCTGGTTCTCAAAACCTGTGTGTATCTTCAGAGTCCCAATTTAGGGGTATTTTTTGAATGTAACATACTGATATAATTTTATGACTTTGGATTTGGCAATAAACTATGCATTTGAATAAAGAGAAGTAACTCATCATTGAGTAGAAGAAGGGGAACAGAGTGGGACTTATAAGCAGAAATAAGAGAAAAAAATCAGCGATGAGAAGATATATATTTATCTCTTATAAGCAGAAAGCCCAAGGGCTTAAAGTGTGTGCATTATAACTCTCAAACATCTTTTTTCCCATTCTGAGAAACGTTACTTTGCACAAGGATATTTCCCTTATTGTCTCTTGTATATCTAAATGGAGAATACCTTGAAATGAATAGCATAAAGCCCAAGTGGCAAAAGGATTTGTTGTCTTTATTCTGCATACATAAGTACAAAGCACCTACAGGGAAGGAAAAAAGTTGATGGCAACAGTAAAGAACAGAGGACCATACTGAATCTTGTCACTCTTATTTGACTCCAAAGTTAGTGTTTATCTGGCCAGAAAACACAATCGTACTTTCGAGAACTGGCACTAGGACGTGGACTGAAAGTATCATTGCTTTATTTTTGCTGCACTTCCAGTCTTGACCAGAGAGGTTTTCCATCTTGCTACCACATGGACCCATTGATAACTATATGAATTGCTATATCAAACTGTATTGAATGTTTTCACTTATATCTCTGGAGCTGTTGCCACTGAGTTACTATGAACATTTAATGCAATATTCAAGTATAACACCTTGTAAAATACTGCCATTGAATTGTGCCGGTATCCCATAGCAACCTAGCAGGACAACGGTTAGTAGCCTGTTACAGACTGGTAACAACAGGGACCCGTGTGTCCCTGTTCAGAATTTCACTAGGAAATGTCTAAAGAATTAAAACAATACTTTGTTTACTATTTTTAAATCATTTATGTAATGTACCGCAGCTGCTGAAAGGGCCTACCAGCTGTTGTATGTGAAAAGCCTCTGGGTTCAATATGAAATACTGTCAAGGGAATCTAGTGGTAAGAGGTATTTAGAGTACCAAAGTAATGTATAAACATGAATGGTATGTTATATTAATAAATAAAATATACAATGTTTGCATTTCTTTATACAGGGGTCCGTTTATTATAACGCTCATTGTGAGCGTTATTGTTCAGAGCAATGCTCGATGCACCTCGCAGCGAGTCTTGCACCTGTTTTCGCCAAATTTAATATATCTCACCTGTCCAGCGAGGTCCCACGATGATCTGCGGGACTTTCGCCGGCATCGAGTGAAGAATTAGTTCCCGCGCATGCGCAGTAGCTGGCTTTTGGGACTTAGAAACTTTTATCCCACATTGTAAGTAACACTGCACATGCGTGGGAATCCGAAGCAGAAACGGCGCTGGGACAGGTAAGAAATCTGTTTATTTTGTACCGTTTTTTAAAATTATTATTATATTAAAGTAATTTTATTAAAAATTTATTAATAATCTATGTAAAAAATGTTTTTTATATTTTTTTATTTTTGGTATATTTTCATTAGTGTTTTGCATTACAGCGGTCTCCCGATATATACCCCCGTTTTCTCCCCCCAATAACAGCTATTAGAGGGAGAAAAAGGGGGATATATGGGGGAACCGCTGTAATACCTTCCCTAACGCCATCTTGAGATGGCGTTATTTAACACTTTGTAAATTCAGCGATCAGCCCGACCGAATTCATTAGAGCGGGCTGGCGATCGGGGTAGGAATGCTAATGATCACCATGGTTTCCATGGCGATCATTGCATTAGTAAATGGTGATGCCTTCATTTTCAGGAGATAAAGACCGTTTTCAGGTGAAAACGGTCTTTATCTCCTGAAAATGAAGGCATCACCATTTACTAATGCAATGATCGCCATGGAAACCATGGTGATCATTAGCATTCCTACCCCGGAAAGAGACACAGAACATGAATAACATATGTAAAAGTGGTGGTGCCATTGCATTTGATCTGGTTAAACATATAAGAAAGACATTGGGGTAGATCCAGACCTACGGGCTAGTTACATTACAACGCGTAGCGTAATTATTATGCACTCCCCTCGCTCGTACGTACTTTGGCCGTTTTACGCTGCCAAAACCCTGTCTTAGCTTTTCAACGCGTAAGTACTGATGTACATAATGCATTTACATACGTGAAACCCAGCCCATACTGTCCAATTTAAATGCCTCCCCCGCCTCCAAAGCGTAATTACGTGTGTCGTATTGATGCCCCGCCCCTTTGTATTTACGCTGATGGTACTTATGTTAGGAGTTATGTGGTGTAACATTTGCCACGCGCATGTGCAGTAAATAAAAACGGGTGATATTACGTAATCGGCTAGCGTAAATACGCTGGTTTACTTAACTTAAGTGAACTGGCAGCTGACAGCTTGGCTCACAGTATTATCAGCAACAATCCCTCCTGGGATTAGGTGCAATATTCACTTGATTATAACTGAACAGGTTCATGCAGTTTAGTAGTTGCAGATGAATTCGTTTAAATAGGTGCTTTGGAAATTATATTTGATAACGTCATGGGTTGATTACAAGTGGAGTACAAGTGTGATGTGAGGGCTTTGGAAGCAATATTGTAGAATGTAAAATCTAAGTTTTGGAGCAAGTGAGGGTCATGGGGTGGTATTTTGGGATGAATAATGTGTGCCTAGGAATTACTGGAACTATGATTGATTGGTAATTAAATTAAGAGTAAATTGAACATAGATCATAAGGGCTTAATTTATTTAAAAAGCTGCACAAAGTGTATGAATACATACCCAACCAGCAAGCGCTATATAGATTTCTGCACACTATGAATCTCTTCTCCTTCAGGAGTTTTCTGCACATCCTGATTTTTTTAAAATCAAGGACATGTGTTTTATTTTTAACTGCAGTTGATCAAGGTAAATGATGATTAGAGAGTGCATTTAAATCACTTGGCTTTCAATCACAGCTTGCTGCAAATTCAAGTCATTATTTTTATGTCCGCTTGTGCAAGACTGGCATGGTAAAGATCCCTGGAAATGACTATCTTACTTGTAAAGCAAAACTCATCTACCGTCAAGTATTTATTATTAGGTAAAGCCGGTTATTATCCAGTTTTTAGGGCCCATCTTAAGGATGGAGTACTGGCTCCAGAGATAGTATCTCTGCATAGGTGCATAGATGCATAAGAATCTCTAACCGCAGGTCTGCAAAATACAGATTTATTTTTCTTATGTTTTCTGACTCATGCAAATGTAAACTGATAGCAATTCGGAAGTCTGGATGAGTATGCAGTCTATTGGCACATCTATGCCGTACATTGCAGTACCAAGTTACACCAACTAGCGACTTCAACACGTCTCCACCTGTTGGGAGTTGTTGGAAATTAAAATTTTCTTAAATCTAGATATAATGAATTACTTCAAAAGTGTGCGCATGTACAGAACTCTCTGGAGAACGGTCCAAATTTCAGGATATTCCAGGACAGTCGGCAACCCTGCTATAGAACACAGAAGCTAACTGATTGGTTGATATTGGCAACACTTCCATCTTACCTTTTGGAAGCTTTACCAAATCAAATCCTTTGTTTTTAAGTTGCCAGCCCTTCAGTCTCTCATAAAAATTAGTGTGGAAACCATGATGAGTTATACATACAGTTGTAACACATAATTCCATGAAGATTTTAGCATTCTGTGAGCATACTTATCTAACCCCATAAAAAGGTCAAATTTATAATATGTTGCTTATGTGAAAGAGCACAATATTACTCCCTCTCAAATATATTTCTTTCTCTTGTTCATTATTTACTCCTGTGTCTGACAGTCATTTTTTCACTCAGATACACCACTAACAATGTCAGTAGCACCCAATTAGTCAGACTGAAATGGCTTCTCAATGACATTCAAAACCTAAATGCAATTAATGGAACAGAATAAGAACAATTAAGACTTGAGAATAACCTCTATTAGCTGATGCATTGCTTGGAAAAAACATGACTTGCTGACAGGCTCCGAAGAGAATTACACAGAAACAATGTTATTGAAATAAAAATGTCCACTGTATTTACATTAATTATCCAGATAAAATATTGGTACAGGCATCTCATTACTGATACACACAAGTAAATGCTGAAATGTATAACAGTTTTAGCATCATCTGCCAAATGCTGAAAATATACCCTTATATTGCACTTGCAAGATAATTCCCACGTTACAAAAAGTGCCTTTCACCATGTACTACACTACAGTGACAATAACAAATTCACCAGTGATACAACCGAAACCATGATGTCAGCTGTATCATTGCTAAAATCATTTTAACAGTGGTTAATGTTCTGTTGGCAGGGGTACTATGGCGACATTTATAAGTTTGGCTATAAGTTCAGCTTGGTTCCTTTTAAAAAAAATATGGTAAAAAAAAGCATTCATCTCTCTCCCCTCTGTGTCTTCGCTGTTACTGTCAGCTCTCTACACGCTATCACCTCCCATTGTAATGCTAAACAAATGAAACAGAACAATCAATAAACACTGGCATGTTCTCAAAAAAAGATGAGACATTAGAGAAAATCATAGGTGACAGATCCAAAATTATTTATAGAAAAGTCACAAACGTAACAGAAATAAAATTACTTGCTTCTCTATAAAGGAGGCCAAACTCTCCAAAGTAACCCCTACCCAAAGAGACTTCATTAATGCTGATATAAGGGAGGAGAATTAAGTTATCTCTTTACTGGCATTCAATAAATGATCATGACAGGAGGGGTTTAAAGGTGATTTTTATAAACTGCTGAAAAGTGATATATATAACTCCTATACTTCTAATACATCGTCATAAACCATAGACTTCCTCCTCTTATTAACCAAGCATGCATAATTCTTATTCCCAAACCCAATAAGAAACCAGAATCACCTTCTATTACTGCATAACTTTCAATTGGGACTGCAAACTAGCGAAAATAGTAGCCATTAGATTCCAAATACTCAAGCCTGCAATACTGACACATCATCAGGTGATTTTCATGGCAAGAGTGCAGTCAAAGGGGTCAGCGCAGAGCCTTAACTAGAAATTTTAGTGCCAGGGGCTAAAAGGAAAAATGGTGCCCCCTGAGCCTGAATTCCAAGCCAATTTAACCATATATATTAACTTACTGGTGCCCTCTTAAGATTTGCGCCCTGGGCTGCCGCCCCTAACGCGCACCCCTAGTTACGGCCCTGGGTCAGCGTGCCATTGTCCTATTGCACAATAGGATCTACATACTCTCACTTTATTACACTTCCCACTAATAATCAATGGGTGACCAAGTGAAGATGTCTGTGGTAACTAACTAGCTACATACTAAGGTCCCTAAATAAGTACACACACGTTAATTTAGTCAGCAGTCATCATGTTTTTGTCATGGTGTTTGTTTATTAAGAATTCAGTTAAAGCAGATGATTATATTCTCTTCATCCTTGATAGTCTTACATCTAAAACTTTCATATATGCAATATTTTCATGCAACTAGTATTTGCAATATGACTTTTCCTCTCTAACTGAGAATAATACGCAACCACTGCTTAGTAGCATATAGCATATATTGCTGTGTGTCCATCCACATACTAACTTTCTTCTCACTTAGTAATGCATTCATATCAATAAATAGCTTGCCTGTAGTAAGAATGTATGATATAATATGACATTTTTCTTTTTACGATTGCACTAAGCTCTCTTTATTCAAATATCTCCAGCAGCCGAGCACTCATTATTTTTATGTATCTTCACTAAATATGATATATATTTGCAATACACAGTTATAGCAATGGGAGTCTATTCATCTGAGACCATTTTATGATCACAAGCAGTACTGCAGAGAAATACTATTTGATGGCAAAATTTCCCCTCCCTGCTATGCGTAGCCAGCCTATACCACTAACATGTCATAGGACTTTTATTATTTACTTTGCTGCATTGTCTGACCAGCGGAGTTCTGAACTAATCTGCTTCCTCAGGAGCCTTCAGAAATGGTATTCTTCTCATTTTTTCTATGAACTGCAATAAACATTTCTACATGAGTCATATGCACTTTCAATGATAAATTTTTACAGCACTGCCATTTTTAATCATTATTAGATAAACCAATGTGGTTAATATCACAAATTTATTCATTTGCTATAAAATATATTGGCACCTTAAATGATTTTTTATTTTGACTGCCTGCAGAATTGTCTGCTTCATTTTGCCTGACTGTGTTTGACAAATAACTGAGTGAAAGGAAAGAGGCTGATTTTTTTTTTTTAAATCCGTTCTAGTCGTGCTGGTCTTTTCTTTACTTACTGACCTAGAGTAGACTGACCTGTGTGCATAACACTGCAATCCTACCTGTTTCCAGGGTTGGATTAGGAACTTAAAATGGCCCGTAAAAAAATCTGCAAGAGGCCACGTGTGTGTCGGATCAATTATAGGCAGGGTCAAACATGTAAACTGAATTAGTACAGAATTCAGTACAATAAAAAATGCAGAATAAAGTATGGGGGTGGGCTTTTGTACAGTCAAGAAAAGTGTTATGTGAAAGAGTTACAATCAAATACATCCGCCGACTGTGATTCAATAATACAATAAAGAGATTTATAATGACTTCTAAGCAAGGTAATCATTGGCACATGATAGAGAGCATTGTTGTGACCGCCACCCAATACTGAGATCATCCTAATGACCATCTCTTAATATAGAGAGCATCATAGTAAACCCCATTCTATATTGCAGCATTTTAGTGACTGCCACTTACCATCAACATCCTAGATCTCTTTAAATACAGTGCATCCGGAAAGTATTCACAGCACTTCACTTTTTCCACATTTTGTAATATTACAGCCCTATGCCAAAATGGAATGAATTAATTGTTTCCCTCAAAATTCTACAGACAATACCCCATAATGACAACGTGAAATTTTTTTTGCAAGTTTATTAAAAATCTCTCAAAAAAAGTTGGCTTAGTGGCATCAAAAAACCAAAAGCCATATGGGAAAAGTCACAGTAAAATTAAGTCATATGACCACACTAAAGCTGACCGTACACTGGGTCAATTTTCAATCCCAGCAGGTTCCGTTATCTGCACCATACACCTCTCCTGTTGGTACCAATATTCGTAGAAGTAGAGGGAGACACTTAAAGAATAGCGAGACATTCAGTAAGCTGATTGGCTCCCTTAAATTATCGGGCACTAAATCATACATTGTAAAAGAACAAATAATCGTACCAGACCGTTTCTGGTGCTTTTATCTGGAATTTTAAAAATTGATCCTGGCTACTAACTAGAGCGATTATTTGCCCGATCACCCAATAATTGGATCCAATGTATGGTCAGCTTAAAGGTGGGTACACACTGTGGGCCAGATTTACTAAGATGCGGGTTTGGAAATGTGGAGATGTTGCCTATAGTAACCAATCATATTCTAGCTCTCATTTTCTTTTTACATACTAGAGAATGTAATCTAAAATCTGATTGGTTGCTATGGGCAACATCTCCACTTTTCCAAACCTGCAGCTTAGTAAATCTGGCCTGTTACTTTTTTAGATGATTATCTTTCCACACAATCAAAAGACAGATTCAACAGATATCCTACCAGTGTGTACTGTCCAAAGATGCTCAAAAACCATTTGTGATCTTTTGATTTGATCATTTAAAGCTCTGAATAGACACAGGACATACTTGCAAAAAACAAAAACAAAGATGTTGTCCCATCATTGATCTGAAATATTATAGGCCTGATTCAATAAGCATTGCACACGCGTATTTTGCAGTGCGATGCTATTTGTGTGAATTGTTTTATTTTTTATTTTTATACGTACCTCATAGAGATGCGTACAAAAATTAGGTACGGTAATAAAAGGGAAAATGCGCACTGCAAACATTTTCCCGTCTATCGCAGGCCTCAATTCTAATTGAATCAAGTCCTAAGGCAGTCCCAGCATGCCTTAACTACAAAAGCATAGCGGATACCTGACAAAGCATGATGGGAATTGTAGTTTCACAACACCTGGAGTGTCACAGGTTAGCCAACACTGCCCTAAGGGTTTCAAAAGATCAAATAAAAAAATCACAGACTGTTTCAAAAATGTTTGAGCATCTTTGAACAGTACAGACTGGTAAGATATCTGCTGAAACTATGTTTTGTGTGTTTAGATAGACTATAGATAGTACTTAGCCTTACTCTGCCTATTCCTATGTATAAATTGTACTACTCTGACCTGCATGGTAGAGTATCCTAGAGGAGCTCCTGTTCTACACTAGCCGCATATGCTAGTCTTTGTGATATTTTTTTTTATATTTCTATTTCCCCTTTTTCTACTTCTGATTGCACTTATATTTCTGCAACTGTTCTATTTGTGTGTGTGATCCCTGTGCATTTTAATAAACAGTTTTTGTGCTTTAAAACCACAGTGATTGAGACGGCAGAATTATTTACTATAATAGTACTTTTCAGCCAGTCTTTAGAATCATAGCATAGAGCATCAGTTCAGCTGTCTTTGCACCTGTATGTGATTAAAAGCTTTACTTCAATTTCGGGAAATCCACAATTGGCTAATAGCTAGATTATCAGCGTTAATACAGTACTAGCCCATCATCTCACAGAATTTTTGTTTATCAAGAAATGAAAATGTTTCTAACTGAACTTGAGATCTGACTGCAACACTAGTTGTCTTGGCACAGATTGTTTACTTGTGTTGCTATGTTACAGGAGAAGACCTCAGTGCTTAATACTAAGTTAATTAGACCGTCTCACAGAGTCCTAACTGAGTGTTCAACACAAAAGCAATATACTTTCCTTACAAAAATATTTTTCTTATCAGCATCAAATAGAACATGACACATTTTATATATTGTAGTCATGCCTGTCATTAGGCAAACAAAATTGATAAGGGCAAAAACAGTGAAATTTGAAAAATATTCATCCTACAGTAAATTATTATAAGGAATACCGATGCAGATGACATTGATCATTTAAAGCAGAGGACTATTACAGCCAGTGGCTGTCACACACTATAATTCTCCACCTATTTTTAGAGATGACGTTTTCTATTATTTTAATCTTAATAAAGCAGGCCACGTGACCTGACATTCCCCTTTTAACAATTTATACTAAGAGTTACGTTTTATTTTAGTCTATCTACCCATAAAAGTGTGTCCTATTTGAAAGCACACACCTTTCCTTTTACTCTATTACAATTGTTTTGTGTACAGTGGGAGCACCAACTTCAAATTTTTAGTACATAGCAAGATATGCGCAGACATCCAAATCCCCTTGTCCTCTAAAAATCTATTGCTATTTGTGTCTGACAAGTACACAGCAACTTAAGGACTGATCTAGAGCTTTAAGCAATTGCACAAGAAGGTGCAAATCTGCCTCTAGATCAGAGGTTCTCAACCCCGTGCTCATGTAACACCAATGGTCCATGTATTTCAAATCTCCTTGCTGGAGGTGTGCTTATAACTGAAAATTACATTTTAAATGCTCAGGAGGTGGTACTCATAATGGTCCTGATCCAGATCTACAGCGATAAACTGTGCGTACCAACACACAGCGTGTAGGCATGCACTCCCCCTGACACTCCCCCTGTGGCCGGCGTAATTACACACTGTTACGCTGGCTGAAGGCTACCCTAATATCAGCCGGGGTAACAGAGTGTAATTACGCCGGCTACAGCATCATAACAACCCAAACCCGCCCTCCTGCTCTCATTTCATTACCTCTCCACCCTTCCTTGTCTAACTACGCAACAGTTAGGGACGCCCGATCCTAACGAACGGGTTTCCCTAACTACATCGGACAACATTTGTCCGGCGCATGCGCAGATCTGCAAAAATGCCGATCTTACGGATACGCCCGCCGTACCTACGGCGGCGGGTGTTAGTCTGGATCAGGCCCTATGTCACCGGCAGCTGAAAGGGGGTTTGAGATCAGCTGCTCTGTGTAATTACAGTGACAGCTGATAGCAGGGACCGTCTCCTAGCCGGACCATATGATTTTGCGGGCCAGATGCGGCCCGGAGGCCGGAGGTTCCCCACCCCTGCTCTAGATGAACCATGTTGCAATATTTGGGATTCAAATTATTTTTTTTTTAAGTTGCATGCAGAGAAAATACTATCTGATTTTGTTTATTGTGCACAAATACTGGACAGCTTTGCTGTAAGTTGAGCTACAAAACAACCTGTTTCCCCCGGCAAATGAACATGGCTTTGCCAGGGTGCACATTTGCTCACATTTGCTGTTACTTCCAAATCTGTGATTGATTGCGAAAATGTAATTTATGTTTAGAGATAAAATGAAAACAGTTAAACAGCTTTTTTCTTTAAACTATTTTATATTTCTTTTAGCTGCTCTGCCTGCTTCATCCTTGGGTTCTTTACTTTACTTATTTGTGTCACAAAATATAGGTTTCATCAATAAATCCAGAGTCAGAACTCCTCTGCCACTCACTTCAGCCTTTGCCCTTTCTAAGCTTCTAGCAAGACTGGGCTTATTTGTGTATGCAATATAAAATACCCTGACCATTGGTTAGCTGACCCCAGTACCACCCCCTTTCCCTCAACATACCCAAAGACTACCATCCAGGTAAACACCTAGTTATGGTCTTGCAAAGGACTTTAAGTTTCTTACTTTGTAACTTTGACTACTTTGACAATCTATAACCAAATAAAATATACAACAATAATGAGTTGTTATTTGACCCACTAAATATTTGTTTGTTTATCAACTTATGTAATTACCCAAAAAAGGGTTGTATAGGTTTGTGTTGTATTGGAAGGATATAAAGATAAGTGGGTAGAGAAGAAAGGAATTATAATAAAATAGCATCCATATGACTAGGTTTATCAGGCTTAATTGCATGCTGGTTATGCAGAAAATATAGATAACTATAGTGGGTGCATGGGATGGACCCCCATTCCTCTGAGCTCCATAGCTGTTGGTGGGAGGAGCCTTAATGTGACCACTCACCCTATGTCTACTGTAGTTAAGCTGCTTAGCATCCTTGCTTCTCTGCTTTAATAAAAATAGTGGTGACCACTTCTTGTTATACCCTATATTCTTTTCCGCCAGTCATTTTTTCTTTTCAAACTGATGTAATGTTAGTCTCTAAAAATGTATTTAATGAATATGTTTAATTTTATGCATTATGCAGTATTTTACTTTACATTATAATTATTTTCTACGTTGCATTTATTTACATTACTGTTATGATACTCAGGGTTTACTTGAGAAGTACCGGAGTGATCCAAGACAGGATAAGTGTGATACTCCGGTTTTACCTGGTGAGTACCGGAGTGATCACTGGGAGGACAGGAAGAGTGGACGAGCAGGTTTCCAGGGTGCTTACCTTCAGGTGGTTTTCACCAGAGCCCCTGATGGTGGGGATGGACTTGAGCGCCCCTGAAGGTGTGGACGCGCCCCGTTGAACCTTATCTCGTGAGGAAGAAGAATGAAAGACACCCAACAGTGAACCTAGAGAAGACTAGAAATACAAATAAGAAAGTGGGAACAGTGCCGGTTCGAAGAGACTAACCGATGACAAAACAACAAAGAACACAAAACGTGGCAAAGAGGACAAATCGGCTGACGGTACTAAACAGAATAAACCAGGGCTTGCACACACTCAATCACACAGCGGTGCCTCCAAAGAGGTAACAAACACTTGCACTCAAGGTAAAGGTAGGTACTGCAGGGAAGGTAGGTTCAAATGGGGATAAGAAGCGAGGACTGGATATCCTGGGAAACAAGGGCAGGAATCAAGGCAGGTAAGTGGGTCAAACAACGATCAAACACTAGGAAAGAAGCACTAGGCACACAAGGTAAGTAGCAGGTCATAGTACTGAGAATCAGAATCTATAACCGGCACTAGCCGGAGGTGCAGGGAGATCTAAATAGAGGCTGCTAGTCTCTGATAGGCTAGCTGCCGTCGGCGCAACCAGGGAAATCCCCTAACAGCAGTGATTGACAGGCAGAGACAGAGAAGGCTGTATCTTACCTGCCCCGTGCCTGTCCGTCTGCTCTAATTCCTGCCGCGTATTCTCCCCGCGTCCTGCTAATGCCGACATGCTGCGTCCAGCATGTAAACAAATCCACGTGGTTCAGACGCTGTGCCAGCTGCAGCGTC
>WWET01000766.1:13062-30412 GCA_011038615.1 Limnodynastes dumerilii | reverse complement strand
TGTATTAATAGTCTTCCCATTCAAAAGTGGATCCTTCCCTCTCTTTCTTTTGTGAATATTGAACAGAAATACTTGTTAAGATGATCTGCCATAGCCCTTTCACTCTCAATAAGAATTCCACTTGCCGTTTTGAGCCTTACGATACCCTTCTTTGTTTTTCGCCTTTCATTTATATACCTAAAAAAGCTTTTGTCCCCTTTTTGTACTAAGTGGGCCAGTTTTTCTTCAGTTTGTGCCTTTGCTGCTCTGATAACCTTTTTAGCCTCTTTCTGCTTTGTAAAATACACCTCCCTGTCATCATTACTCTGAGATTGCTTATAATTCCGACAGGCCATCTTTTTTGCTTTCACTGTAGTTGCTACCTCTTTTGTAAACCACATTGGCTTTCTTTTTCTGGGGTTTTTTCTAACCATTCTTATACAACGGTCTGTTGCTGTTAATAATGCATTTTTTAAATTTCCCCACTGCTCCTGTACTCCTTTTATGTGCCTCCACTCTGCCAAAGAATCACTTACACATTTCCCCATTTCTACAAAATCTGCCTTCCTAAAGTCTAGCACCCTCGTTTTCGTGTGGCACGCTTCTCTCCCAGTCATTATACTAAACCATACTGCTTGATGATCACTGGATCATATTTTCATGTTTTATATTCATTTGACTTCTATTAAACAGTTAGCTCTGGCACTGTCTAGTAAGTGAAGTTTTTAAGGAAGAATTAGGAATGGAAGGTTTTGAAGTAAAAATATGAACAATCATGTGTTAGGTATAATTTATCTTCTACATATTAGAATTGAAAATTAGTACTCAACTCTATTCCGCTATGGATGCCACAAGTTCCTCTTTATGGCCATGATTCACACCTAAGTTGACCCAGCTTCTCAGGAGCGTAATTTTGTGAATGTAACTACTACGCATGCGCAGTAGTACATTTACCCAATCTACGTACCAGTTAGATAAGTAGATTGCCTCCATGCAATCTTTAAAGGTCGCACGGATTGGTTTAGGAAGAATGAGGCGTGCTAATGCCGCCTCAGGGAGTGTTTAGTTATAAGAGGGAGGGGGGAGGGATTTAGATTAGCTGGGGAGGGTGGGGAGAGGCATTCTTAAGAAGGAATCTGCGCACAGTAAGATAAGGTAGCCCTATGATACTCTTAAGTGCCATAAGGTACCAAAAAACAGGGGGGGTTAAGGAATGAACGAGTGAGTTAGATGCGGTTCTGTCCGTACCTAACTTACTCTTAAGTGTGAATACAGTCTTAGGTTTGTTATTTAGTAAAGGCATGTCATTTCCCCCAGATTTCTGTTTTAATATTGATTCGATTTAGATTCTTTTTTAAATGTCCTCCTTAAAAGTAAGAATATGTATATCAAGCTAGGTTTAAAATGTAATCACCCCTTAGCTGAAACCAGTGAACGACTATAATCAGTCCTTCTGCTTTACCCTACAGAGGCGATGCAGACAAATGAATGGCACCAACTAAGAGTTTGAGTTGCATACATATTATGGATTAATTAAAGTGACTCCAACTGTCTGATGTTCAAAAAGAAATGCACACAGCTTGCTTGCATATAAAACTAATTTTATTTGTATCTGAAATGCGTAGGCTCATCTTTATTTGCATACTAAAGACATTTTGTGCACTAAAACAAAATGCTTAATGAAGCAGATGCAGATAAAGCAGATTAAATGTGTAAGTGAGTTACCAGAACTGCCCTTAAAACCAGGGGCCCTGGATTCCATTCACGATTGCTTCATACCCACCCAGAGCCATTGCCCACTACATTACATTATCAGTATACAGGGTTTGTGTATGATGTCAGGCTGGGGTCAGCCAGAGACACTATCTAGCTCTGTATCTGACGATGCCAGGGAGTAGTAGTGGTGGGTGTGAGAGATGGGGCAATTATGCTTTTGCCACAGAGAAAGGAGCTGGGGCTAGATTTACTAAACTCGAGATTGTCAAAATCGCCACTGTTTGCAAATTTTTAGTGGCGATTTTGAAATCTCAGATTTACTAAAGGCGATTTTCCTATTAAATCGCCAGAGATTAGTTTTTTTTCTAAATCGCCGTTGTTGAGATATCTGTGGCGATTTTTCCCATTCATGAGATCAAAATCTCAGATTTACTAAGGTGCGAGTTGTAAACTCGCTGTAGAACGGGCTATAAAATCGCCACAGATAAAAAAAGGTGGGGGTGAGTGTCGATTTCATTGAAATCGGCACTCACCCCCTGAAAAAAAACATATGCCTAGTTTAAAAATACTTACTTTCTACTTAACAGTGTTGCTGCGACTGCAAATTAATCCTTACCATGCTGTGCCATATAGTCTCCAACATGCAGCAGCATGGCAAGGGTTAATAGCATGAGACGGCATAATAAATCACCCTGACCCTAAAAGACATGAACCACTATCACCCGATCCTAAAATAAATGTAAAAATGTCCCCCTTTACTACATTAAATAACTAACTTTCCTCCATGCATGTCAGGATATAATCAAATAATTATGTGTACAAATTAAATATCTGTATATAGAGTGACCTCTGTTTGGCCAGGGTCTGGTGATTCAGGGAAATACCTTGAATGTAGTGGAGCAGAGCAAGGTGGTCAGGTTAGGGCCCTGTTGTAAATGGATCAGTTTATTAGGGGGGGTCATAAAAGCTAGATTTCCGTAGAAGATGAGGAGAGGAGCAGGTTTTGGTCTTAAAAAAGTGTGTATGATACATACATGGGGTTCACTTCATGGGACTTCCAAACGGAAGAGGTGACCCTGATTACTGGTCTGTCCCGACTAAGACGGTTCTCGTGTGTAAGTCTTTCTGTGTTTTCACCTGTTTATTTTATAAGAAACTGTTCTGCATATTGTATGTCTATTTTGTTATTCTCTGTAACTAAGCATTGGATTTTAAAAGGGTTCATCTGCCGCGATGACAAGCTTAATCACGGCAAATAAACCCTTTCAAAATCGACAGACATCGCTGTAGTTTTGAAATCGCCAGACATAAATCACCCATAGTAAATTCAGCGATTTAAAGTGAAAAAACTCTGGCGATGTCCAGCGATTTCAAATGGCGATTTCATCTCGACCTTAGTAAATCTAGCCCCTGGAGTATAACCGAGACATCCACAATATGTGTATTTGTGGACTTTTATTTATTTTTTATTTCATTTATATCTGTTCATATATATTTACATTTACCTATATTTTCAAATTTTGCTGTTGGAATTAGTATTTTGTATCAAGCAAATAAGTACATATACAAGATGTAGTCCATTATAATATAAACAATACAAACATAACAGCTTGGTCAATAAAATCAGCAAGTAAAATGCACATAAACAATACAAGGCATGAACAATAAAACAGTATTTGTCATTGAATGGATGTCTCACAATGTAAAATAGAAAAATAAATAAACACCTTTTTTTTAGTTTCTTATCTCAATATAACTAATAAAAAGACATTCAATTAAATGTATTATGATCCGGTTCTTTAATTACATTGGGCCGGATCCAGAACTACAAAGACCGCATATACGCAATCTACGTATCGAAATGTTTCGCAGATTACGTACAATAGCTACTATGCATGCGCAGTAGCTATTGTTCATTGAATTACGTCCGTCTGTGGAAGACGGACATAGTTCTGGATCTACCCCATTATCTTATACATGTTGTGTAGCTTCTTTTTGTTTCCAATATCTAAGACTAGAGGTACATGTAACTGACTGGTAATTATTGTTACTGTCTATATTCTTCTGTACAATATGTCCTCTGCCGAGCAGGCAAAGGGGTAGACCCTGACTTACCTACAACAGGGGACTTACGCATGCATGTGTAAGTCCCATGTCAGGTAACATGGCGTACCGGCATTCGTACGTAACTTTCTTACATATGACTGGCTGTACGCAAAACGGACTGACCCCTAATTTACTCATGTTGTATCTCCGCCATAGAGGTGGAGGTAGATATTTAAATTAGGGGTTGGGGACGGGGAAGCCTTATGGCCGCAGACCTATTTGTAAAAGTTAAGGTAGGAATCTGGACACGTAAGTATCCAGATGTACTACCTTAAGCGGGGATTGCTAGGGAATGTACTCCCCGCTATGCGATCGTACAGAGGAACCCTAACACGCACGTAAGCCGTGCGTGGATGAGGATCTGCCCCAAGATTTGTAAATATCGTAGTATCATAGTTTTGTAGGATTACCCCAATGGCTGATGATCATACAACATATAAAACTGTGATATTATGTAAACAGACCATTTATGTTCATAGGAATTGCTCTTTTTACTCCATTAAATTATGAGCACTTGGTCATGCCACCTTAATAATGAAATTGCCACTTGTGCATCTGTGTTCCTGTCTCTGTGCTCTGTGCTTGCCTCTTAGGGACCATTACATGCAGCTCCTGGCATTACAATAATTACCTACATGAGTAGTATGGGGGCAGATCCTCAGTTGGGAGTAATAGCAAAAAATTTGAGCAAAACTTCACCTTGGCAAAAAACCTATTGAAATGCAGGTGGAAGTAAATTTAAAATGTGCAAACACTACTGTAAGTTGAGAGGTAATGCGTATAGTTTAGAAATAAAGCTGTGCAGTATTTTCTTTTTTTTTTAGCAATAAGGAAAGCCAAACAACTGGAATTGGTAGAGTTGGATGACATTGCTGCCACTAGCAACCAGGGGAACGGTCTCTCCAAATTAGAGGTGACCAAAATTACTAAGGCATTTTGTTGTGGCAGCGGATTCAATTATTAGCAAGGTAGATAGGCAAACTGTTATTGAGATCGTGCATGCTGAACAGTGAGCTGTCTCTCAGCTGCTCGGGTTCGACGTATTGCAAATCTTGTGGAAAATTGTTGGGTGGGGCTGGGAATGACCTGACAGTCTTTATGCATGAATTAGAGGAAAATGGGGTGTCCTAAAGAATGATTTCAGGGACCTAAAATTAAAATTAAAGCAGGGATATCTAAGGTAGAATTTTCTGGAATACTACCTGTGCCAGGGAGGCAGCGGGTGATTAGGGAGGTTAATGTGTGGCTAAGAGATTAGATTTTGTTAGAGCACTGCACTGCTTTATCAGTCAGCCCAGTGCTTGAGATGAATTGAACCTTAATGTGGAAGGGGCTGCTGTGCTAGGGGAGAGGATGACTAGAAGCTTGAGATTTTAAACTAGGCTTCAGAGTCAAGGTGGTGAAGATGGGGGTAGGGCAAGCATAGCCGACAAGGAGGGGCCCTTGTTAAAGCCAATAGGAAAATCAACCATATCAAAGTAAAAAGAATAACAAAGGGAGGCCATAGACTTAAGTAAAATGGAGGCGTTAGAACTAGTAGCAATGAATGAGCAATATGATGTTATAGGTATTACTGAGACATGGTGGGATGATACACAGGACTGGGTAGTTGACTTGGAGGACTATACTCTCTTCAAGGGATTAGGTAAGTAAAAGTTGGCGTTAAAACCAAGAATTCAGGTTATCAAGTTATTTGTGAGGGTATAGAGGCAACGTGGGTGAAAACATCAAGTGGATGTAAAAGTTCAGAGAAGTTGCTGATAGGGACATGCTATAAACTACCAAATATTAGTTTAATTGAGGAAGCCTAACTTTTACAGCAAATTGAAAAGGCGGCACAGCTAGGCCAAGTTTTCATTTTGGAGATTTTAATTATCCGGGCATTGATTGGAGTAGTGAGACTTGTAGTACAGTTAGGGACAACAGGTTTCTGAGCACACTAAAAGACCATTACATGTCCCAAACAGTAGAGGAACTAACTAGAAACTGCACTGAACCTAGTAATAACAAATAATTTTGAGGTTATTTCAAATATTCAAGTAATGGAGCACTTTGGAAACTATGACTATAATATAATCTCATTTGAAATTAGTTTCCAGGAGCAGTAGTGTAAGGGATCGACTAGGACTTTAATATTTAGAAAGGCAAATTTGAATATGCTAAAGGAGTCTACAAAGTGCATAGAATGTGATGCAGTTTTTGAAGGAAAAAATACAGAATAAAAGTGGTTTTAAAATAAGTTTATTCCTATGGAAAACAATTGTAAAACAATCAAGTCTAAATCAATATGGCCAAATAAAAAGGGAAGGGAAGAAATTAAAAGGAAGAATTGTGAATTTAAATAGTTTCAATCTGAAGGGATTTAGGAGGCTTTCCGGGATTTATTCAAATTAAAACAGATTAGCGGTTACTTCATCTGGATTCATTTCAGTTACAAGATAGGGATTGCAGGAGATCCATGTTGCTATGGACATGATTCACAGATAAGAGTGAGTTAGGTGCTGCCGGATCTGCAACTCACTCGTTCTGCCCTACAACCTGCCTTCCGTTTTTAGGTGCCTAATGGAATTTAAGAGTACCAAAGTCTACCTTAACTAACCGTGCATATTTCCTTCTTAAGAAGTAAAATGTGTCCTCCCTGTCCCTTATTATTATTATTATTAATTTACACCCCTGACATTGCAACATAGCTGAACTTGCATTGTGTTTGGCATTATAACAATCGTAACCCTACTTAGTATAGGGTGGTCAGGCCTGCCTTAAGAAATGCTATTGGCTATGAACTGAAATTCTGATGTTTAATCCCTTAATAAAATACTGTAATTTGTTATTAAAATAAACAAATGTAATTTTGAATAGATTCTGATTATGAGTTGCCCAGTGGCAAACAAAGGATTTTTAAATAGGGGTTTGCAATTGTTTGTAGTAAATGTGTGTGGTTATATTAGAGATGTCTGAAGAAGGCACACTATATCAAGTACATTGGGTGTATGTAAGGGGTATAGGGTTATATATACTATAATAAATGTGATGTATATTAGGAGTCTGGGAGTAGCACAATATATTCTGTATTTAGTGTGCCATTGGCAAACCCCATTTTACTCCACATACATTATAGTATGTGCCATCTTAGTGTAAATGAGGGTGAGTGCCTAGCGCTGACATGGGGGAAAGAGAATTAGGATAGTAAAGATCAGGGGCGGCCCTAGGGTTTGCGGGGCGCTAGGCGGACTGCCCCCCCCCCCAAAAAAGGACCCTTTTTTTTTCTTTTCTAATGATGCTGTGGAGGCTAGCTCCACACCAGTATGCCCACCTCTTCCCAGGCCCCGTAACTATAAGCCACGCCATGCCCTAGACAGTCTCAGTGAAGCTGACATTAAAAACCTTTTTCGTCTACCAAGACCATGCATTGAGACGCTTTACGAGCTGTTGAAACCAGACCTGGAACCCATCAGTAACACCAACAAAGCGGTTCCAGGTATATTAAAACTTTTGGGGGCCTTACTTTTTTTTTGCAACGGGCACATTTCAGAACACAGTTGCCCATAGCGGAGGCTTTTCACAAGCCACATGCTTTAGACATTTGGCCCAGGTGCTAACAGCAATGTCCAAGCATGCCGTTAAATATATACACCTCCCTAACACACAATTGCAATGGCATGAGAGCAAACAGTCTTTCTATGCCATTGCTGGAATTCTGAATGTGCTGGGTGCACGCATGTAACACGTATAGAAGGAATGAGGAGATATTTTGTATCAGGAAATCTTTTCATTCTTTAATTGTACAGATGCTGTGTGATGAAAAGATGAGGATACTAAATGTCCTTGCTGGATTCTGGATCTACGCATGATTCCTTCATCCTGAAACAATTTTCACTTTTCAGAATGTTCGAACAGAAGCAGTTACCACATGGATGGTTCCTTGGCGAGTGTATAAAATCTTTAATTTCTGTTATTTAAAATTTATATTTATGCTGCCATGCTTGTGTTAATTTTTTTTTTTTGTCGTAGACTCGTGTCATTTGCATTTTTTTGCCATTAAGTTAGTATCCTTCTTGTATTGTTTGTGAACCCAGGTAGCTAAAGTGATGGTATTGTAACCTTGTTGATGTATTTTTCTATAGTCTATTTCATATATTACTGTAAAATGTTCTTGCTATTGTTTTTTTTAAATGCTGCATTATTGGAAATGTAAATTTTTTGCATTTGCTTACCTTCCCCAACCCTCAAACTCACTTGTCTAAATGCCATTTTTATGTTACAATTAGATTGTAATGTTATGTATTTTTGCCTATGCATGCTTTGTTGTTTGCATTCCTCTCTCACTCCTGTCACTCCTCATCCCCACTCTTCTAAAGCCTATTTCATCTCTATGGTGCACATGTGATTGCAATGGTGTTTTTCAAGGATTGTTGTCTATTGCTGTTAGTGTGATGCCCGGGTGGTAAGGGCTACGGGTTTTATTACAAAGATGTGGATGGCAGAGAGGTATAGGCAAAATAAGAAAACTCTGAATAATTAATCACCAGTGTTTTATAAAAATGATTTTATTTTTAGTATTTTCTTTTAGGTGGATATGCGGAAAACTTTGTTCTATCACTGAATATTGTATAGTTATATATATTATCAGTTTTTGCACATATATTAACTTGCGTACTAATAGAATAAGTTATAATAACCTGTTGCAAATAGTTTGCAAGTTTTGCAGATATTAAAATACACCTAATACAGGATAGTTTTGATAGTTTTGATACTATTTATATTTCTAAATGAATAATATATTACTTTCACTATTCTCAAACAATTTTACAATTTGCAGGAATAACACATACGTTTAAATCATTAAAATCTTGCTTGTAGAATCTCTTTCATATACTAATCAGACAGCTAAAAGATTTGTTCAATGCTTTGCGAGATATTCAGTTCAGAGTAGCAATCAAATAACAGAATAAAATGCTATTAATTAAGTTTATAGTTTCCTAGATTTAGTACTCTCTGATAGTTCCTCAAGCTTGGAGATTTAAATGCTTTTCTTTACTTCACTTGCTACTGCTCTTTAAGTGGTACCATCAGAACCTACTTCAACTTTTCCCTTCTCTCAAATTATCACTCTCAGCGTCTTTCTAGCAGTTCTTATGCCCCAAATAAGTCACAGCACTTTTCTCAACTTTACTCTCCTGTCAGCACCAGCACTTCCGATATTCCCCTGCTATCAACTGTCCCGTTATCACTAACGTTTAACTTGGCACCTCCGATATCTCCTACTCCTTAACTGTCTTGTTATCCTGTTATTTCTCTCTCTGCTTAGCCGTTTCTTTATCACCTCAGCTGTGTCAGGACCTCTGATATCTTCTTTCACTGCTTTCACCAGCTCTCGATCTCTCCGCTGTCTCCTTCCCTTTACTGCACACACTCAGGCTCTCTTTCTATATCTCCGCTGTCTCCTTCACTTTACTGCACACCCTCTGGCTCTCTCATCAACACAGCTCTCTCCAATATCTCAGCTGTCTCCTTCACTGCACCTACCACTTCCTGTCACTGCCTTCCTACTAAGTCATCTCACACCAACTGACCACACCAACGGTTTTTCCAGATCCTTCTGGAAGCAAGCATCCTCTGTTTACAGGCTGCTGCCTAGCAACAACCTCACACCATCACTCACCCCTTGCGCTGCCTGTTCACCAATCAGCTGATTGCCACCCAGCTATAGCCCTCGCGCACTGCAGGGGTTCCATACTTAGACCTGTACAGGTACGTGTTTTCAAATTGCAAGTCCCGTGCTGCGCTATGATAAGCTGTAAAAATGTTTATGGAAGCAGTACCTTTGTAAGGATGTCTTGAACGGGTAAGATCTCCTCCTTGGTGGCTAACGGCCTGTGTGTCTGTGTTGTCTTCGTGCTCCCGAGTCAGCCCCGATGCTTGGAAGCGCGTGGAACCGTATCTCTGTGACCGCTCTCTGTAGCCTGTGTTGCCCTAAGATTGCTGTAAATCAATTCCTGTGATGCCAAGGCGCTGGAGAGCTCTCCCTTTCGACGCGTTTCACCCCTCTATGTGGGGGCTTCTTCAGGAACGGCGTCCTGGCTGTGTTAGGAAATGATAAGCCGTATCTGGCTGTACTGTGTGGTTAGCATTGTATTTGACTGGCGGTATACAACAGTTGTTTCATGTGTTTCCTGGTAGTCATGGAGACAGACGCTTCTGCCGACACTGAGAGTTGGTTGCCAAGGAGATGGATAAAAAAAAAACAAAATCCAGGGAAAATATAGGAAAATGTATAGAAAAAACTGAGCTAATGAAGCAACATATAAGAAAATACAAAAAAATGTGTGAAAATAATAAAGAAATTGATGTATAAAAAATAATGAAGATAAAAATGAGAATACAAACAATTAAAAAAATTATGAAAAAATTAAGAAAAAATGCTCCCAAATGTGCCATCTTAGACTTATATTCACCACATATACTTTTATAGTGTGTCATCTCCAGATTCCTAATATACCCCACATGCATTACAGCACACTACTTAATTTTCAGAACAGTGTAATAAGAGGCATCAGGGTCCAAAGAGTGATGAAGAAGGCTTTTTTCTCAAAGCAGAAGTGCCTTCTCAAGTGGCCGTTGAAAGAAATTGACACCTCAACTACACTCTGCAAACTAGTTCACAGGTTTGGCACTAAGAGAGGCGTTTCTACGCAACCAGAAAAACCCCTCAATGTCCCACTATTGCCACGCAAACAGGGGTACACGGGCCCCTACACGGCCTAACTTTATATTGCCCTATGCCTGTATATTAATCCACTACCACTGCATACCCTGATGGGCCCTTAATGCCCCAGTCTGACACTGTTGACCAGTGTATATCATATCATCACTAATCAAGACCAAGAAGTTTGCATTCATATGACAATAAAAATGTAACATAGGTATATTAATAAATGGAGTTACTATATGTACAGAGGCCAAATCCAGACTTCAGGTGTAAGCACATCTGTGAGAGTAGTTAAATTTAGAACGCCAAGATGTCTGAATTGAGCAGCCAATTCTTTGCAGATTCTAAATGAAACTCCTCTCACAGATATGCTTACATCTGCCATGTCTAGTAGAAGTTTTCAATTTTAATGCATGCAACAATTTATAGAGGTATGGAAGTGTGGTACAGTATGCAGAGATGCAATGCCTACTTGCAAACTCAACCCAATCACACTGAAGTGTCTTGTTAGCTCTGTGTGGATAATGGGTTCTAATTGTTTTGTACAGATGTGTGATCTTATGCAGTACAAGATAAGGCCACAATTAGATTAAAACCCACATGAGTTGGTAAAAATCTGAAGACTGGTCCAAAATGTTGAGTTTGAGACAAGAGATGAACAACATAGATTTCAGCTTGATGTCCGATTTTGCATTAAAAATAAAACTAGAGGGAAACTATAGGTTTCAGCAAGGGGCGGGGCTTAATGGTGGGATTTGTGCAACTTGTGTCATTAAGCCCCACCCCCTGTCAATCACTCCGGGGCTTGATGACAGCAAATCCCTAGTAATGGGGAGAGTCGGCAATCCTGAACTATTTATGTAAGATGGGTATGGTTTGCCACTTAGAACAGCTTCTTTACCACGAACCACATCTGACAGGTCTATTCCTGCGAGGCATCTGGATAAAGAGAGAGATTCATGACAGCTTCCGGAAAAGTGGCAACAGGTACGTTAACCATCCCCTTACCCTAACCCTCACCTCAACCTTCCCCTGTGCCACAACCTTACCCCAACCTTCTACTTCTAGCAGCCTAACCTTAACCCTCCTTGTCCTGCAGCCTAACCCTAACCCCCCCTGCCCGAAAGGCTAACCTTAATCTTCCCCTTCTAGCCAAACCTTAACCTTCCATGTGTCGCTGCCTAACCCTAACCTACCCGCTATTAGGAATAGCTCATTGTCAAACGAAATAGAGCCATTGAACATAATACCCATTCCCAATAGGTAATGACTTTGTTACACCTATTTCTGACATTGATACAGCCGCAATACAGTTGTTGGCTGTATCAGTGTCAGAAAAAAGCCATTCTAAGCGGCAACTGTATCCCATGTTAGACAGTTATGAATGTAATTGTGCAGAAGCCTAAAGCATGGTTAGACTGGTTAAAAGAGATGCAGAAGTAGATTTCTATTTATAGGCTAATATTTGATTTAAGTAATCCATACTGCCAGAAAAGTAATTCTTGAGGCAGTCAGCCAAACCTTGCAAAAAGTTTATATAAGCACATCAGCACTTAAGAGGGCAGTTATATATAATGGTATATGCAGCTTACAATCCACTGTCCAGAGATATGTATACAGCTCCGGTATTTAGGCAAAGAATGTAAATTGACGGTAAGAGAACAGCGCTACCACAAACAAAAGAATACAGATATAAAAGCTTCTCCAAACACCAGCCAATGCTACTAGAACCTTGAGAAAGACTGCTGTGACAGTTGAAACGCGTTGGATGGTGTTTGGAGAAGCTTTTATACATTGATGGTACCATTTGTACTTTGCTGTAACAGATAATGAGAGGACGGAGGGTCTGATTCGCATCAGAGTTCTGCCCTTTAACAACTTCTGTTTACATGCCTTTGAATTTCTTTATTATTGTGAGTATATCTCATTTCTTCAATTTGTCTATCAATAAAATTGATCTGCACTATATAGTGCTTTTTGTCTTCACTATTTTATCCTGGTAATCGGCACTACGCGGCAAGTGGTATGCGGAGGAACGATACCGAGGCACGGATATTCTAGCTGAAAACTCAGGAGACACGTGCAGCTTCGGTTTTTAACAGAAGGTAAACAACGGAGCTTTACATCGGAGGTCTCTGCTGGTCATATCGAAATAGAAGAAAGAATCATCATCCTTGCTGGGAGGGACCTGCCGTTAAGACTGAGCACTACCATGGGTATCTAATCCCCACGAAGTAAGCCCATATTTTCCTGTATAAGAGTCAGAGGTAGCGGACATAGACATTATACTTACCTGCTGCAGAGTGCTGGAACTTGATGCTTACATATTGTTTAACGGAAGACTATATAAGATTTTAACATATTTTGGTTCCAGGAATATACCTGGTTGAACTTGACAATTTATATCTGTATTCTTTTGTTTGTGGTAGCGCTGTTCTCTTACTGTCAGTTTACATTATTTTCCTAAATGCATACAGGTGCATGAAAGGCAGGGGTAATCTGCTAGTCACAGAAACACAGGAAAGAAAATGCCTCAGCAACACTGCCATAAACCAGTAAAATTAATATCATTTGTCAGTAAGTAAAATGTTAGATGTATTTTATATTTTGAGTAAATGTTTCAAATAGGAATTTTTAAATACACATTTAAACATAATGAACATTTTGTTACTTAAATAGCCAAGCAATGTAACAAAGCAATGAGAAAGGTAAGTCAGATGCTTGGTTGCATAGGGAGAGAAATTAGTAGCAGAAAGAGAGAAGTAGTGATGCACCTTTTATAGATCATTGGTATGACCTCATCTAGAATACTGTGTTCAGTTCTGGAGGCCATATCTCCAGAAAGAGATAAATACATTAGAGAAAGTGCAAAGAAGAGCAACTGAAATAATCCTTGGCCTGTGTAACAAACCATACCAAGAAAGGTTAGAGGAACTAAACATGTATAGCTTGGAGCAGAGAAGGGAGAGGGGGATATGATAGAAGCTTTAACATATATCAAAGGTTGTGACCGGCTAGAGGAGGGTGGCATTTTTCAAAGGAGCAGGTGTAATAGAACACGAGGGCATGAATATAAACTGGAGGGTGGTAGATTCAGAGGAAATGTGCAGAATATTTACTTCACTGAAAGGGTGATAGATAAGTGGAATATTCTCCCATCTGAGGTGGTTGAGGCTAACACAGTAGAACAGTTTAAACACGCTTGGGATAAATATAAGGATATCCTAAATCATAAACTAAATTGAGGGTAAATAGGGTCCAGTGTCAGTATAGTTTTAAATAAACAACTGGGCAGATTGGATGGGCCATGTGGCTCTTATCTGCCGTAATCCGGAGGTGCCTAATAGTGCAGTATATTTCAGTCACGTTGGTGACCACCACCTTTGTATTAATTTCACCCCAAAATGTGTGTGTGTACCAGATGTCATGCTTAGAAAAATGTTTCTTTTTATATTCAGGACGGTCAGGGGAATATTCACCTCACAGTAGGTTACACTCAAATGTAAAAGAGAAATACCCTCTAGTGCAATACGTTTTGATAAATAACAATTTATTTGAGAATACAATATATATGCGTACAATAAAAATTGAATAAAAGAGCTTATCTTAGGGTCTTATAATGGCAAGTCCACACCACAAAATTCACCACACTGCAAGAAACACCAACGCGTTTTGTTTGTGGATTAACCTTAGGACTTCATCATACCTTGTATGAGGTATCTCAGCATGTGAAGTACCTATACTTCCACAATGAAAGGCAGCCATCTGATGCTGTATTCCGTGCAGATAATAAGGACAATAAGGGCTGGGTTTACCACTTACACACAATTCTATTTTCCACATGCACAAAGTTCGTGCTGAATATTTTAGGTAGCTTCCAAGACACAGATCCACAATCCACACATAGGAGAGCAGAGGGGGTGTCCTGTGCTCCTGCTTGCAGTATTGTGGGTCAGTAATTCTGTAGGTTAGCCTCCGTTGTGGAGGCTATGTACAGAATTCCCTTGTATATCTGAATCAGGTCCATAGTTACCGATTCTAAATAGAGACCACTTAATAAACTGTGTCCACTTTTTAACCACAAGACTCCATGGGCCTGATTCAGACTTAAGAATGTGATAGGTACCTAAATATACGCACCTAATAGCAATGAAACTCCCTCAGCACGCCCCTGGTTTTCAGGTTCTTATGTGACTTACGAGTGCCATAGGGCTCCTGTAACTGTAGGTTCGCATTTGAATGCGTAGGGATAGTACTTAGGAACTTAACTGCATAACCGCACCTTCATTTGGTCATTTAACTGCCTCTCTCCATCCAAATCTGCGTATCTGCCTAGTTACTTATTCACAGAACGCCCCTCTTTGCGTATGTTATGAACCTAGAGACTTTAGGTGCGTAATGTATAAGTACGTAATTTCATGCGTAAGTCCAACGTAAACAGCGTATAAAACTTACTATGCATGCGCAGTGCATCCGTTCTTAAATATACGCACCTAAAACTACGCAGATTCTTAAGTGTGAATCAGGCCCCGTGTCATTATTGTGTCTGATTTATTGTCTGTCAGGGTTTGGGCAATGGTCGGCTCTCAGCTGGTTAATAATTTGCTAGTAGCATTAGTACTTTATGGCAGAGGAGTGCTTATTATGAAGATATCATAACATATGAATTAATATTTCTGTTTTTAATATTTATTATTAAAACTTAATGAGGACTAATACATTCATAAGGCTGATATACCTTTTATACATTACAGCTGTGCCAGGTGGGGTTTGCCAGTACAATGTTAACAAATTTTATGCTAACCCTACTCTAACCCTTCATGTGCCGCAGTCTAACCCTCACCTTCCCCTTACGCCCTAACTTTATACCCATCACAGCCTGTTGCTATTTAGAACGGGTTGAAATAGGTACCCATTCCCAAAAGCAATTTTCTATTTACCGAGCGTTTCTACGATTATACAGCCACCATTCAGCTGAACTGGCCACCACACCCCCTTATAAATATAGATTAAATTTGATCAGAGACAGTTGCTATAAACTATGTGTAGTACATTGTCTCATTTTGTTCTTTGATATTTTCACCTCAAGTAGGACACTCCTTAATTAGTGCATTTAGCCCAATAGAAGATGTGGAAGCAGTCCCCTGAGCAGAGGAAAAAGAAGAAGAGCAGCAGAGGAGTACAAGTGTGGTGCTGGAGAAAACACTTTAGGTAACAAAAAAATAGCAGCTTGGAGAGAAAAATGGAGGATTACAGAGTTTAAGATGGATAGCAATTTATTTTTGAATCTGGAGAGAATAATTGTAGGATCTGGAGAGCTGGGGGAACAATTGTTGAGCTTGTAAGAACAATTCTCAAAATGGATAAATATGTGAATTAGGCTGTGTTATGGCAGCATAAGTCACTTTAACTCCACCCGAGAGAGGCGAGTGACAGTGAAGTTTATTTTGCTCTCCAGTGCAGACTGCCTAAATTCCGTGCATTCACAGAGGTTAGGATCTAGTCCACACTGGGGAGACACTTGCTGAAGAACTCCTCTTGATGTCACAGTACAGCGAGCATGCACGGCTTTCCAATGCTACTGTTGGGATATATGTTATACAGTATAACAGTATAACAGGCAGTAACAAAGAAGTATCTGAAGTCCAACGGAGTGGACTGGAGGAGAGTGTATCTATAGGCTGACAACCACATGCATCACTAATTGGACCTGGGAGTGAGGAAGATGTGTCACAGTTTGCCTAATTGCTAAGTTGCTAGCTCCATCTGCTCCAACCACACTATGCCCCTGAGCTTCTGTAATTGAACAATCAAACACCTTTTATCTTACTACAATGTGGAGGAGGTAGGATAAAATAGTGCATATAGAGCCTTCTCCGTTGTTACGTGATGCTGTGGTAGTTGCAGTGGCATGACCTCCTTCTCTAATAGCTGCTCGAGCAGATCCTGGTTGCCTTAGTATCTTACAAGCTTCCTTGATTCTAAGACTTTAATCCTTGCTGTTCCCTTTTCTTATAGTTCTCCTTATCCTGTCTGGAAATCTGTGAAGGCACCTCCATTTACTATTTTACTCTTGTCCTGTTACTTCTGTACTGTGCCCACTAGTACCTATCCCTGTCCTTATCCAGGTACCTGTTTGTCTGTCTTTCTGGTCACAATCCTTTACTGCTTCTCAGAGTTCTGTTGTGTCTTGTCGTGTCTTCCTCAGGTTCTGGATCTGTTCTCTCTGATTCCGGTCTGGTACTAATTGTCCCTGTCTACTGTATTGTTCTTTATTGTGTCCAGTCCATCTTTATAACACCGAGCATTAGCATAAATGAGAGGGACAATAAACGTCAGATTGGGACATAGGTGTTAAAATGCTGAGCTGGAGGCGTGTCCTTTCTCTTTGATGTCTCGTTTTTGGATGGATTAGTAGTATCATTCTAGAGTGCTTGTACTGTTTTGTCATTACACTGTTCTCTGGTGATTTCTGATATATTGTTAACAACTTCTCCCCCTCTTTTTTGTTTTACAGGTTTGCTCTCTCTGTGCTGTCTCTACTTTCTTTCCTCCACCTTTTCTTTTGGCCTGTCTTTTCTAACTCCCTCCTCCCCCCCCCCCCTCTTTTTGTCCTCCCTTTTTTGCCCTTTTACATTCTTCATTGGTGTGCTATTGATTCATACCACTCTCATGCCTCGTCCTGCCTGCCGCCGCTCTGTGCCCCTCCATTTTCTTGAAGATGGGGCCGTTGCTCCGGCCTCGGGAACAGCTCCGGGGCGTGGCTGGCGGATGCCGCGAAGCTCCGGGGCGCGCGCGCCTCTTCTGCAGTGGTGACCGCGCCCTCGCGCGGTCACAGGG
>WWET01000765.1:536034-548933 GCA_011038615.1 Limnodynastes dumerilii | reverse complement strand
AGGGGATTATTGTCAGGCTGAGGGGTGACATGAGGGGATTATTTTCAGGCTGTCCAGGCATGAGGGGATTATTTGGAGGCATGAGGGGATTATTTAGAGGCTGAGGGGGGACATGAGGGGATTATTTTCTGGTTGGCCAAGCATGAGGGGACTATTTGTAGGCATGAGGGGATTATTTGGAGGCTGAGGGGTGACATGAGGGGATTATTTTAAGGCTGGCCAAGCATGAGGGGATTATTTGGAGGCTGAGGGGGTGACATGAGGGGATTATTTGGAGGCTGAGGGGTGAGACGAGGTCCATTATTTGGAGGCTGAGGGGTGACATGAGGGAATTATTTGGAGGCTGAGGGGCAACATGAGTGGACAACTCTGGGGGGGGCACACCAAGATGTGATGGGGCGCCAGTGGGAGGGGTAAACTCTCGCCCCCCCCTCAAAAAAAAAAGTTGTGACACCCCTGGTATTGGTGTGTGCATAGATAGCCTGGGGGAAGTGGGGCTTATGCTGGTCCTGTCCCCCCTGATTTGGCTGACACCTGTCTATAACTTGCATGGCCCCATCAGCTGCTTAAAGATGCAGCTGCATCCTTTGTTGAATGCATGTTTCAGACCGTCGAAACAAATGGCGCGGTCGAATCACTTTAAAGCCAATGCAACCGCGCAACTAGACAGAACCCAACAGCAGGTGGGCCTGTGTGTTTTCAGTACCAGGGCCGATTTTTAGTCCCAGTCCAGCCCTGGCTCCTTGCATAGTTACGATGCTTAGCATGCCCATACTGTATGATTTAAATGCCTCACACCGCCCTCGAAGCGTAATTACGGGTTTCGTATGGCTGGCACGCCCCTTCGTGCGTTGTTACAAAGCTGGCACGCTCAAGTCCCATACGCTCAGTCTTTTTTTGCGTAACATCAGCCGTGTGCATGCGCAGTAAGTACTAAAAGGCGCTTTTACGCTTATGAAAAGCGTAAAAACACGTGGGAGCGTAGGTCTGGATCAGGCCCATAGAGCCCTATTATGAGGGATAATTTGAACACAATAAAGCAGGAATATTTAATCATCCCCCATTATAAAGATCAATATGCCCAATAATAAAGTGCTATTTTCACTTTCAATGGTTTGGTGGGATCAGTTCCGGGTTTCAGGGAGTGAGACAGCTGAGCAGGTGTAAAATGGAAGCTGGCTGGTTTAATATATGATTGGTGCATACAGTGAATATGACAAGAAAGAACAAGGCAGTCTTTGGTAACAAAAGTAGATAGACCGACACTAACGTGCCCAGGAGTATAATAGTTCGTGAACCAGGAGTATAATAGTCCGTGAACCAGGAGTGTAATAGTCCGTGAACCAGGAGTATAGTAGTCCGAACTAGAGCAGGGCTGGAGTCCCAGTGCTAAAAGCAGGACTGGAGTCAGTGGTGCAAAGCTGGAGTCTCAAAGCAGGACTGGGGTCAGTGGTGCAGGACTGGAGCCAAGCAGGACTGGAGCCAAGCAGGACTGGAGCCAAGCAGGACTGGATACCAACAGGACTGGATACCAACAGGACTGGAGTCAAGCAGGAGCTCAATGCAGGAGTACCAGGCACCTAGAAGACCTAGTTGTTCTGGCAACGATTGACAGAACTGGCAGAGTTTAAATAGAGCGCCTTAAGCGCCTATTGGTTGGAGGACCACGGCCGGCAGAACTCATTGGTGGAGCAGCAGCACGTGATGCAGGTAAGATGGCGGTGCCCATGGACCGATGCGCCGCGATGTTTGGCGCCAGAGTCCACGTGGAGGATGCCGCGTCAAGACTGGCGAGTATGACTGAGGCTGTCACTGTTTCAGCGACAGTCTCCTACGGCTGCGACGACCCATGCGCCGGGAAAGAGGTACAGACAGGGAACCGGGACACAGGTAAGTGTGGCGTCTGCCGCAATTTGTGATAGCTATATTTCTACTTAAATTTGTTTAATTTATGCCCCATATTAGGCCTTTCTATTTTCCCTATTAATGGGCTCTATATGATATAATTAGCGGGTATGTAGCATTTATAAATATATTGCAAAAAATCCTATTTTTATTATTTATTTATGATATTTACACAATTAACTTCTAATTATAAGTATGTCCAGAGCCAGTCCTAGGTTTTCCAAAGCAAAACACATATATAGCAAAATCAATAGCACATCAAAGATTAAAGCTGAACTCTGACTAATGCTGCGTTCAGATTGCCGCTGCCTAAAAAGCCAGCTTTTTAGGCAGTGGGCAAAATTTTTAAAATTGTAGCCTGGTGCGTTCAGACTGCGCTGAAAACACCGGCTTTTTTTTTTTCTTTCTTTTTTTTTTTTTTTTTTTTTTTTTTTTTTTACAAGCCGGCTGCTATTTAAATAGCCGGCTTTTCCCCGCAGTGTGAACGGGGGAAGCCGGCTTTTAAAAAAGCCGGCAAAAACCCTTCTTTTTAGCCGGGTCTAAGACCCGGCTAAAGAGACCCGGCTTCACCGTTCACATTGCCAGAAAAAGCCGGGGTTTTCAGGAAAGCCGGCAATTTCATGAAAACCCCGGCTTTTTCATGGTAATCTGAACGGGGTATCAGAGAGTAGCTGCTTTTCCTAAAGGTAAATTATAAAATGGCCCATGGTCACACTACCTCCAATAAAATGAAGTCCTACCTCTGTATAACCTCTGTATATTGTTTGTTAGCAGAGTGGTGGTATGAAAACAGAAAATAATAGAAGAGAATGGAGATTTCTAGCTCTTTAATTAAGTCAGTGGAAGAAGTGACAGTATGGGATAACATCGTTCACCGTCCTATTTGGAGCACTGGGTTAGAAAACAATTAAATAAGTTTGGTGGTTTAGTTTGGGGCACAATTTTGTGACCCAAACATAAGCATATGCAATACCTGCTTCTCTGAGCTCCACAAATGAAATTCAACATATTTTATATTCATATTTATTGAATGTTTAATTAATCAAACCTAACCTACAAGGAATATGTTATGTACCTACCCCATGTTTAGTCCTTATTAAAATGCTCAATTCTTTTCTTTTGTGCTGATCACACTGAATTAAGCACTTTGACCTTGAGTCTTACATAAGTATCTATCCTGTTAACACGCATATTTCTCCATTGACATAAAGCGCCATTCCAGTAAAAGCATTGTGTAAGATTGCGGAAATCGGTTGAATCTCCAGGTGTACAAAATTTAGTCTAGAGATCCATCCGACAGGGTGGCGCATGCCTTTGCCTTCCTAAACACTGTTAGGTGGGTGGACTGAGTATTTAAATTTTACAGTAGGAGCAGGTTTATCCACTTCTGTGTGGGTCAGCGGTCCGTACAGGCTGCAGATCCGCACGGGTGATTGAAGGCAGTGTAACTGTTGCCATAAGAGCATGAGAGAGGGGAGTGAATTCACTTCCAACCTCCGTGCGGACTGCCAGACTTCTAGATCTAAATCCAGCCCGCAATGTTTGTATGAGTGTATACACGCGGTATTTATTTTTAGCTATAATTGTTTGGTTTTGTGATAGAATATAAATCATATGTGGAATGATGCTATATTTTGAGACATGCATGTGATTACTACTTCTGCAAATATACAGTTTGCCATATTAGTGTCACATTATAAAGAGTGCAAGAGTACTAGGAGTGCCCTCAGTAGTTATTACAGAGCTTGCTGCAGTTATAATTTTGTCCTTGCTACACTTGTACTGCAGCAAATGGATTTGGAGCAGAAGCCAAAAGAAAAAAAAAACTTTTCACCAAAAAATGATTTAATAATTCAGATGACATTGATAATTTTCCTAATCTGTGCTGCAAGGTCAGTGTATCTTATGGGTATTATTCTTACCATGACAACCTCCATTGTGCTCTGAAAGGTATGACCAACCACTGAGATGACTTATAACTATTAGGGCATAGACATGCTTGGTCTTGAATCTATAAAGTGTTATTTGTAATGGTAACAGTGCCATAACTACAAGGGGATCTGAAAACCATCTTGTGTGAAATGTGTAAAACTTATAAAGTAGATTTTCTTCTCTTGAAATACACTGACCCCGATCTAGCGCTGAGGATCCTGTGTGCTGTATTTGCATGCTCTAATGGAATGATTCCTATGTTCAATCCACATGCGAAATTTAACAGGACATCTGTATGGAAAGTAAGTAACGGCACGTGCCGTATGGGCTTAAGCTTTCTGCTGGTACATGTCCATATGCAGGGTTGTATTATGTGTTTGAAAGGGTTACAAACTGTAATAAATAGAAGGGAAGCTTCAGTTGTAGAGTTTATGCTCTAAAACAATAGTAAAATGAATTTACAGGAATATATGAAAGTATTAAAATCATTTATTTACTGTACTAAAAATGTTTTCACTAAAACTAAACACTACAGCAACTAGCAGCGATTCCATATCTGTTCTATTTATTTTGCTGCACAACAAACAAGTGCATGTCTGCCTTAGATATGACCTGCAGTAGGTGCAAATTTTCTTATGTAAAGTAACCTTTATTATGTCTGTGTTCTGAACAGGATCGAGTGCACTCCCCTTGGCCCGCCTTTACTGTACATTAACTACGTCCCTTCCCTTTCTCAACACTAGCAAGAGTGCAAGTCCCGGAAGCTGAATGGGACTTGCCTGCAAGCATGGCAAGTCATGCAGAGAATCATCGCGTAAGCTGGCATCCATTCAGGTCTGGATCGGGGCCTTCAAGTTATTTAATGCAGGGTTGCCAACTCTCCTGGAATGCCCGGGAGACTCCCGAAATTTGGGCAGTTCTCCCGGTATCCCAGGAGAGGCTGCAAATCTCCTGCAAGGGACTTGAGGCTCGTGGTTTCCATGAAACCACGGCCTCAAGTACTGACTCCTGCCCCCCTGCCTGGCAACACTAGTATACTAGTGTTGCTAGGGACAGGGAGGGACTTGATGATACATATTGCATCATCAAGCCCCGCCCATCAAGATTAAATACCAAAATGAGTAATGAACATTCAAAGTGCGTGGTGTACAATTAGGAATAAATCAATTAGTATCACATATTGCGGCAGACGCCGCACATACCCGCTCTGTCGTCTCCTGGTGCCTGCCTTCTCCCGTCGCTCCAGCGTTGCGGTCTCACAGAGTCTGCCACTATTACAATGACAGACTCCACTACTCACCATGATGCTGCCAGTGTCTGGATCCTGGCGTCCTCCTCGTGGTTCTGGGCGGCAAGTGCGGCGGTTCTCAGGTCCGTGGGCGCCGCTCTCTTGGAATACTTGGCACTACACCAATAGAATCACTGCTCTCCGGTCCTCCAGCCAATGAGTGCGCGGGGCACACTATTTAAAGCCTGCAGTCTCGCTGTTCTGTGCCAGAACAACTAGGTCCTCTAGGTGCCTGGTACTCCTTCATTGAGCTCTGATCCTGATTGCTAGTATCTTGATCCAGGCCTGCCTGATCCAGTCCTGCCTGATCCAGTCTTGCCTGATCCAGTCCTGCCTGATCCAGTCTTGCTTGATCCAGTCTTGCCTGATCCAGTCCTGGTCCAGTCAATCCAGTCCTGGTCCAGTCTATCCAGTCCTGGTCCAGTCTCCAGTGCAATCCAGCTCAAGTTCCACGTCTACAGGGTCTATAACCTGGAACCATCTTGTTCGTCTCAAACCTACAATTCTACAGCATCTACAACCCGGATTCATCTTGGTCATCTCAACCACCAATTCTACAGTGTCTACAACCCAGATTCATCTTGTACATCTCGACCTCCAACTCAGTATTTGCAACCCGAACTTGTGCATCTCTACAGCATCTACAACCCGGATTCATCTTGTAATCTCAGCCTCAAACTCTACAGCTTCTTCAACCTGGATTCTCCCAGTTCATCTTTTCACCATTCTACAGTCATTACTACCTGGACTTTACTACTACGCGTATCCAGTCGTAGTCCCTCGCACCTACCAGTGTGTACCCCTGTTCACGGACTTTATCATTTCCCTTGCACCTCCAGTCCCCTTGGCTCCCCTGCACTCCCTGATTCAAAGACTGTTCACCATTGTGTTTCTTTATTTTCTGTATGCACCCGTCCTTCGTTAAACCGGCTCACTTCCAATTTCAACCCTCTCAGTTGCTTCAATCTCTGACACCCGGGACAGATCCCAAACACCCCTTGAACATGACAATTAGTTTGTATAAGGATAATAGTATCTATTTTGTTTAATTGTTTGAGTGTATATGTATTTAACCAGCATAGTGGATTGCATCAGCCTTAGAGAGACTTGCTGAGAGCTGCAAAATCCTCTTTTGGAAGAAAGGTTTCCGTACTGTACATGGACTTACTATACTCTAAATATACATCTTCAAACAGTATATATTGTCAGACCAAACTAATGTATGGCGTTGTCTGAAAACCTTTCAACCCGTGAGCTGTGTCTCATGTAAAAGGGGCCTGGCTCTGCTGAATAAACAACAACTGTTATTTTACAACGAGAAGTCTCCTGCCTGATTCTACCTACACTTACAGTGGCTTAATAGCACCATTTGCATAAATCGCATTGTTAAGCTTCTCCCTGCATGCATCTAATGCTTCCCTTTGGGATCTCCCGGAGGGAAGCTTTTAAAAGTTGGCAACCCTGATTTAATGTAACTGATAAGTTCTGTTCCTTGTAACCATGTATGTGTGCAATGTATTAAACTAATGAATGAAAGTTATTATTTGCATAATATATAATGCACAAAAGTAAATTACAATTCTTTTACAATGACATGCAAAACTAGTGAATGTTGAGCTGGATCTGCATAGCATGTGTGTAGGTTGAAGTCAGCAGCAAAATTTGTCACTTCCAAAAAAAATACACATACAAAAAAGTATAAATACACAGTCCTATTGGTCTATGTCTATTTGTGTACCAACAATGGTACATCTCAGTCTGCTCCCCCCCGTTCTACCTCTTTAGTTGCATGAAGTGTAAGATGCGTCCTGAGCTGCACTGCCTTATTTTAGTATGCCATGCTACGTAAACTTAACTATGTCTTTACCTCTATCAGGCCCTTTATTTTGTCCATTTTATATTGATACAAAGTAATGATCTTAAAACTATAATTTGATGCACTAAATATACATTTGCACTTATTTAACTGGATACAAATTTACGATCGCACAGAGTTCAAAGTAAAGTGGCAGTAGGTATCTGATGCTGGATCCCCGCTGTATTAAGCCTTCCATGCTGGAAAAAGGGAGGCTACTTACTACCCATGTACCATGCCTTAAAATGGGAATGGCTCAGAAGTCTGGACAGGGCGTAAGCAGCTTAACACACCTTTAACTGTACAATTACCATATATTATTAATTCCATTAGTGTATATAAGCGCCTTATCCCACCCCACTGTCAGATTCTTTGTGTAAACACTTCCTGTATGGAATACACAAACACTTCCTGTATAAAATACACAAACACTTCCTGTATGGAGGTCTGGATTCAGAGGATCCAAATCCTTATTGGTGCAGTGGGTGGACGTGCACTACAAACATTTTTGCATTTTAATCTCAAGCAGAAAATGGCCATTTTGCGGCAGTCTGGATTAGGTCCATTATTATTTATAAATGACAATAAATGTATTCTTGATAAATAACTTGAAATGCATTTTTGTTCAGTTCACACAACAAAGTATTGATATTTTAGACACAATCACAATTCTAGTTACAAAGAATTGACAACAGCACACACATCTTGCTTACTTCCACACTAAATAGGTTGAGCCTGATCCAGAATTAATAATGACAGATGACTAAAGCAGATGGCATAAGTCCCCTGTCAGTTCATACTGCGTTCCAATGTGGAAATCTTTATCCGCATGTGAGGCGGGATCCATGCATACAAGATATGCATGATGGGCAGGATCCAGAATGCAGATCGTACATTAAGGGATTGGATAAACCTCCTTATGTACGATCCTGCTTTCCATACCCTGGCCTTCCACATCAGGGCTTTTAAGGTTGGGTTCAGAATGCAGGTCTATACGCAGGGTCACTGCCAGATATTTTGGTGCCCGATGCACATCTGTGTCCGCTCCCTATGCGACATCATCCATGATGTCACATGAGGGCGGGGTTGCTGTGGAACTGCATTACTAGTGGGCCGTATGCAGGGAAAGATTTCCCTGCCTATTGGCCTGCTATTGTACAGCTCTAAACAGCAAGTATTGTCGGTAAGTTACCACTGATAGCTGCTTCTGTAAAGAATATGGGGGAAGATCCAGAACTACGTGTGGCGTACGTTTATTCACGGAGCGTATTTTCGTACACGTAAGTTCGCTACACTCCCCTCGGCACACCCTTGCACAGACGTATTTTGTCAAAATACGCTACCCAAACCCTACCTTAACTTTTTCAAACGTAACAGCATACGTCCACTAACGGACGTACTGACTACGTGAATGTACGCAGCTTAGCACGCCCATACTGTACACTTTAAATACCACTCCCCGCCTACTTCACGTAAAACCCCCCCGCCTACTTCACGTAAAACGCACGTATTGTTGACTAACGTAAAAATTGTTACGCCCACACGTAAGTATTTACGTAACACATACGTGAATCTCCTATACGTTCACAAATACGCTACGTGAATGTGCGTATTTTCTATGGTGCGCATGCGCAGTGCGTTCTAAACTGCGATTTTACGTCTCCGCCACGCGTAAAATCGCAGAGAAGCGTAGTTCTGGATCAGGCCCATGGTAGGTATCTGCGGGCCTCATCAACTCTGGGGCCCGGAACAGCAGTCCCGGCTGTCCCCCCCTGATGGCGGCCCTGCCCATACAAGCAGAGGGTGTCACTCCCCTTTCTTGTATGGAATTGAGAATCCCATTCTAATGCGGAGGCTAAGCAATTTATCCTTAATTCTGGATCTGGTCCATTATAAACAGAAAGAATGTTTGTTTATATCTGTTTATGTTTGTATTTATTTTTTGTTATTATTTACTTTATTTTGTGCAAGTATTGCTTATACTGTGCTTGTTGTGATAGGACTGTATTTCTCAGTATTATTGCATATTCAGAAAATGTATTTAAAAAAAAAAAACAGTACTGCATAACTTGACAATAAATTCTTTGTTTATACACTTTAGGCTAAATTAACATAACTAACTTTCATAACTTTTCTCATGACTTCTTTCTCACAAGACTATTGGAGGTATCCACTAAAAGAAATGCAGTTGAGAGAGTGACATGTTAGGTCACCCTGCACCAGGAACAAACAACCCTGTAGGAACCGCTCACTTAAAGCAATGGCAGTCTGCCAAATCACATGAGTTCTGAAGCAAGTGTGGTAAAAAAAATAGTAAAAAATGTGTTAGTATAGGGTTTTTTGTTTGTTTGTTTTTCTATTATATATTTTTTTAATATGGCAGAGGAAGAGATGTGTCATTATGTTGCTCTTTATTTATATTTTATATAACTATAATGGCTAGAAAGATAACGAGATAAGATAAATATGCAGCAAGTTTCAATATAATAGTACTCAAAATTAATAATAACTACTGCAAACACATACTTATTTATTTATTATAGCGCACCTCAGCCAATTACAGGGTAACAATTTTAATATTTTATTTTAAAAAAAAGTATTGCAAAATGTTGCAACAATGAACTTATTTCATAGAAAACAGCTGTTTAAAAATTCTGTTTAATTTAAAAAAAAAAGTCTAGAAAAGGAATTAATATTAGGAACTTGCAAAATTATATTTTAGGAATATTCCTCAGGACACTTCACATTGCAATATAGAAGAATCATGATATGCTTCATACGTAATTGAAAACCTACCAATCACAAGTATTAGTTGTATTATTGAATATTTGATAATTTACCAACAACAAGTACTAGTTTTTGAGGAGAAAATGACTTGAATGGCATTTGAAGTTTGTGTTTACTTGTTTTTTTGCATTTGTACATACCAAAAATGATTTGCAATATTTGTTCAAGTTATTAAAGTTAAAGCATTAACTAATTGGTGAATTCTTACCTGTTCTTCCAATGTGTCTTCTTTGAATGAAGAATTCTTGTTCCATTGGAGATAAGTAAAAACAGACATTGCTGAATTTCAGTTACTCACTATGATAATTACAGTAAGGTAATAAGATCAAGCAAATTCCCAGCCGTGACCTATATATTAATCCAGTTTTACAAGCTCATTTAATACTGTGCTCCTGCACCACATGTTAAGGAGTTTCTCTGTGTCTGACTGGTTGTTCCAGTATCAATACTGCAAGGTTTAAAAAAAAAAAAAAACTAAATACCAGGTGATCAACTTTTGAGGTTTCTGGAAGCTTTGCTCTAGTAATCCGACTTGGTTACACCTCCTCATAATGCTTATGTTAGGAAGGAGCTGCAAGTGACAGGTTTGTAAGACTGAACTTGAATAAGATTCTTTTACTATGACAAATTTGAAAATGAACAGGTTTCATGAAGTAGCAGCAGTTTACTGAAAGCCATACTATTAACTCAACATTCTTTACATAATGACACTGCTGACCCTCACACATCTTAGAAAATTCTTTCCATGCATCTCAGTACAGGGATCGCTAAAGCCTTCAAATAACAAGGAAGGATATGCAGATTTGTACAAACGCTAAATCAACTTAACATGACAGCCTTATCTTTAATAAACAATTATATTATGATCTGTTTGTGATATATGAAACTAAATAGATAGAGTGTGGACAGATAGATGTACCTCAACAGTGCTAAACCCATGTTTTGTGTGCCTGAATAGCCACTAAAACATTCCAGATAAAGTCAGCAGAACGCTTCTAGGAGCACACATTAAGGGGCAAAGTTAATGAACACTCCAGAGAAAAATCGGAGAAGTCAACAACCACCAATTTGATTTAAGCTATCATTCTCAAGAATGTATTTTAAGTATGATACCTAGTCTGACTGATTGCTATTCATATCACATCCATTTTTCTTTCTCAATACTGCGTGATATATAGTTATAAGGGGGTAATTGAAGTCTATGTAGAATAGGAAGGTAAGAAAAAAATGTTAGCCTCAAACTGAGACGTTCTGTAGAGACCCCTTAAGCTTTTTGCACTTGGCAGCTATAGTAATAAAAAGGATTCAGTGCACTTAACGTATGAGCATAATTGAATATAAGTTACTTACATTATTGGTTGAATGTAAAACAAGTTATTGGATTAACATTGTTTTACAAATTCACAAATAAACAGATGTCATTATCAGCTGTTCATAAAGCAATAGTGTGTGGCCAGGAGTGGATATGAATGTGTCTGGAAAGGCTGTAAGAGATCAAGAACTCATTTATTTACCACCTAATTTAAAGTATAAATAGGAATGTGCAGTACAAAAAATAGGCACAAAAAAGACAATAAAAATAAATATAAATAAATGCATATATAGTATGTTCCACGCTGTACTTAGAAAACAAATAAATAAATCTATATATATCAATTATATATATAAAATATCCCCCAGCACATGAATAATGCCAGATAGTGTTCACAGTGAACAAAAAACTTCAGATTTGTAAAACATAAACACAAATATTTATTTAAGAATCAAATAATAAAATAAAAACATGAGAAACGCAAACAGCATTAATATACAAATATAATAACAAATAAAAAAATCCCCCAAGGGAGGAGCCCTGTGCCGGACTGCCAGAGAGATGAGTAAAAGTTGTAAAAACCCGTGATTAAACACCTCTACGGCAGACTTTCAGAAACTCAAACACCCGTAAGAAAACACCACCGACGCGTTTCGACCTTAAGTCTTTATCAAGGCCTTTTTATCCTTACATATATTCTTTGTTTAAAGAAATTTCTTCACCAAAAGAAACAGTGTTGCCATCGATCACTATCACAGGATTAACTTTGTTTACCATGCTCTTTGAAAAGTTGAACACATCACTAGTGTCGTCACTCCAGGGTCCTAAGGAGTACCCTCCTCACTTTCAGTCGTTTATGGACACGATTTCACGGACTGCCTAACGGATTGTAAGTGGACTGAACGTCCACATTATTTTTTTCTATCACTATATTTATTTATATACACTTCCTTTTTTAGACTTTTTTCACTGTGAACACTATCTTGCATTATTCATGTGCACCCGGTAGTGGATATTTTATATATAATTGATATATATAGATAGATTTATTTATTTATTTACCACCTAATTTAGTTGATACAAAAAGAAGAATTCTTGGGTGTTTCTTGTCAAACTGTTCTATGATTTCATAGATAATAGAAAATCAAGAGTTAAACTGGCCACACACTAGAGCGATTATTGGCCCGATCCTACAATTATCGTGGATTGGGCCAAAAATCTCTCTAATGTGTGGTACAGACAGATTTCTAAAACCTCAAATTATCTATAATCTGATCAAAGGGAATTCCTGATTGTTATTGTCAAGGGGACAATATCATGTATTGTGGGAGCAAGTCCAAATATCGAAACTCCGGCCAGAAGGTGGAGGTGCCACACACTATGGTTAGCCAGTCTTTTAGAAATCCGCAGAACCTCTCACACTCTTTTTTTTTTTTTCCCCATTCATAATTTTTTTGTTCAGACAGCCAAATAGGTTGGCTGTATGGGACTTCTGTCAAGATTGACAAGAAACCCAACCAACAGTGCTCTGTGTGTACCTAGAATGCAGTGTTTGTGTGTGTGTGTGTATCTGGGTTGCACTGTGTGTGCGTGTGTATGTATGTATGCATGGAGTGTACTCTGCATATGAGTGTATGTGTTTATGGAGTGCTTTGTGTGTGTGTGCAGAGGCGTCACAACTTTTTTTGGGAGGGGGTCGTGAACTTAGCCCTCCCCCTCCTTGTTATGCAGTAAGTGTATTTAGTAAGTTATGGTCAAGCCACTTGGGGGGGGTTAACCCATCATGTCTGCAGCCACCCAGTACTCTGATCATGTCTCCA
>WWET01000765.1:481384-500304 GCA_011038615.1 Limnodynastes dumerilii | reverse complement strand
TAAAATCAAATCTTGCATTCATGGATATTTGGGTCTTTATGTCTAAACTATCTTTGGGGCCACCACTAGATTTTCAGGGATACCTTCATCTGCCAGGGATCCCACTGGCACTGGATGTGCTTTGAATACATTACACTGTTTCTTGACCCTTGATAGGACATTTTTTGCTGGTTGGTGATAGTTGAAATGAGTGAAGTACAGTATTGTTTGCTTCCTGGTTGCATAAGACTTGTCTTTGTACAAAGCTACGTGTCCTGTATTTCTAATGTTGTGTGTCCAGTTGATTTAATGTTATTCTAATGTATATAACACAGGTGACACAGATGATCTGCCGTGAACCTGAAAAGCGGTTGGCAGCAGAAGACTACTTGAAACAACAAAAGGGCAATGCTTTCCCTGAAATCTTTTACACCTTTTTGCAGCCATATATGGCTCAGTTTGCCAAAGAAACTTTTAACTCTGCTGACGAACGCATCCTAATTATACGAAAGGATTTAGATAACATCATCCATAATCTGTGTGGAGATGATCAGAGCGAGAAAGCCGAGGGGGAGACCAAGGAAAATGGTCTTCTTATTTTGGTTTCTGTGATAACATCATGTTTGCAAACACTAAAATACTGTGACTCAAAGTTGGCGGCTCTGGAGCTTATTCTTCATCTTGTTCCACGCTTAAGTGTGGAGATTTTACTGAACCGCATCACGCCGTACCTACTGCACTTTAGTAATGACTCAGTCCCCAGGGTGAAAGCTGAAGCTGTGAGGACACTGACAAAGGTTTTAGCTTTGGTCAAGGAGGTGCCTAGAAATGACATCAACATTTACCCAGAATACATCTTACCTGGAATCGCACATCTAGCTCAAGATGAAGCCACGATTGTGCGACTTGCCTATGCAGGTAAGTAGACTAGAATCTAGTTCTGCTTGACTTTGCAGAACCAAATCAGATTTTGTTTTGTGGAGCCAGAATAATAAGAGAAGTTAAGTTTGGAGATGATACATTCCTAATGATGGTAACATGGTCTTGTTTACAATAGCTCCAGTAGCTTTAGGCCTTGATAACTACAGAAAAGTTTTGATTTTGTTTTTTAATCTTTAAGAAAATAACCTGCTTTTGATTGTGATTATCATAGTGTTTTTACTTACCCTTATATTGTGTTGTTTTTTTGGAAGAAAACATTGCGTTGCTGGCTGAGACAGCACTGCGGTTTCTAGAGCTGGTGCAGTTAAAAAACTTGAACATGGAGAATGATCCAAACAGTGAAGAATTGGATGAGGCATCACACCCCAGTGAGAGCTACGACACTGGTATGTGCAAATACCACTGCTTCCACATTATACTACATTAATAAATTCAACAGGTGCACAATCAAGACCACAAATTGATCATTATGTTTCCAGTATAAAAAATACAATTTTTATTACAAACATTAAAAAAGTATTCAAAATACATATTTTAAGACACCCGGAAAAAGACAGCTATAAATCCCATAAAATACTGTACAGTAAACAACAGTATGAGTAAGTCCTCAAAATAACAGAATGTGATAAAATATAATATGTTGTAAAACAATGTGTCAGATTAAGTGCATAGTAAGGGAATAGATCGCTGATCTCTCAGTGGGGATACTAATGTCCAATGCATGAGGAAGCCAAGTCCAAAACGGGACTGACCTACTCTTTAAGTACGGGATAAGATAACCTAGACCAGGGGTCGGCAAACCACGGCTCCGCAGCTGCATGCAGCTATTTCAGTTGTCTGCTGCGGCTCCCTCCTAGGGGGCATTAGGTCACGCTGCCCCCCGAGCCGCGCTCACACAGACAACGGCCGCATCTGATAACAGGTGCGGCCGGCATAATGGTACTGGATATACAGGGCTCTTACAGAAGCCCTGTAGTACCAAATCTGTTTAATTGAATAACGTTAATAAGCGTTATTCATTGAAATCGTTTTGGTCCTACAGGAGGCGGAAGATAGACAGGTAAGTGAGTTTTTAATTAAAAAATGTTTTTTATAGTATATAAAGGGGGCACAAAGGAGGCTGATACTCAAATAAAGGGGGCACAAAGGAGGCTGATATTTATATAAAGGGGGCACAAAGGAGGTTAATATTTATATAAAGGGGGCACAAAGGAGGCTGATATTCATATAAAGGGGGCACAAAGGAGGCTGATATTCATATAAAGGGGGCACAAAGGAGTATGATATTCATATAAAGGGGGCACAAAGGAGGCTGAATACATATAAGGGGCACAAAAGGAGCAGGTTCATTGATTTTATAAATGCAACACACTATAGTTTTTTATACATAGCATAAATCTCCATTTTAGATGTCAAAAGGGTTTTGTGGCTCCCAAGATTTTCTTTTCTGGGGGAAATGGGTCCAAATGGCTCTTTAAGTGTTTAAGGTTGCCTACCCCTGACCTAGACAAATAAAGTACTTTGTTCGAAGTATCCATATGTATGGAGTGGGGAATAGGGTCAAAGTTTGGGCTGAATGAGTGTGAGAACATGTAACATTGATGTTTTATTATAATACTCTGCATCTTTCAAGACTTGTTGGGAGTTGGTATGTGCATGAAATCCAACCAAGAGGGCTTTAATAGGTTGCATGCAAGGGCTGCTCTCAAAGGTTATATAAAATAGCATTTTAACATTTGTCTATTCTTTCTGCCTTTTGTTAAGTCTGTTTGGCATTGATAACGGATTTATTCACTTTAGTTATGCTGTTTAAAATGAACAGTATAATTGTGATTATATTTTGCGAACATTTTTTCTAATTGTAATTTTTTTTAATTTTAAGTTCTAAATTATGTTTTGTGGATCTTATAAGCAAATTCATACAGCCACATGTTTAAGTTGTTTAGGGATTAATGTAGGAATATATGAAGAGGCTTTGTATTGTGGCATAATTAGCCTTTCTACCAATTTGAACAAAACTGTACAATTCCAGTTGATCCTCATGACATGACACCTGTCTGAGCCTGTAAATGCTGTTTTTTTTCTAGGGAAGACAACTGAGTTACAGATCTTTGCTTGTGTCGGATAAAGACACTGATTTTGTAGTAGTAGTATTACACCTAAATAATATCACAAGGTGAACATATAAAATAAACAATTTTTATTAATAGTATAGTAATATTAGGAATTCACAAAAAAAAAAAGTAATTACTGGTATGACTTAAAAACAATTAAAAACTGCATGAATCCTGTCTGAATATGAAGCTTCCAGAATGAAAGTGTAATAAATGTCCATTGGAATCTCAAAATTAGTGAAGAGCCATGAGAAATTCATATAGAACAGTCTATCCACCCCATATACCAGTGTAAATACTGAATGATATAGATCCGTCAGTGTGACAGGCTCAGATCAAGTGCCTCCTGATTGTATCGGCACCAAATGCTGGTCGGCACTCACCAGCAGACAACAGGTGAAGACCTCCGATCTGGGCTTTCTAAGTGCCCCTGATGTTGAAATAGGGCAACTCAGTCACTCACTTGAACCGAAGGTGTGGGCTGATTGGAATCTGTCAGTATTAGGCTCAGATCAGCTAGATACCTCCCGGATGTCTCGATACTAGTGTCTGGTCATCGCCTGAAATAAATCACTCACCAAAGAGAGCAGAGAAAATGCTCTGGTCAGGGCTGACTGTGTGCCTCTTGATATTCATATGAGGCACCAAGCGTAAATAGATATAATGCAGAGCAATTCTGTCTCCAGTGTTTCACTGACCATATAATGATGAGAATAGAATCGGTACTCCCGATAATTGAACCGCTGGTTATAACTCTGAAGCTGACTGCATGAGTACTGCAGATTTGCAGGGTATGAATTCTTTACTGTCTCTCAGGCTTTTTGGAGATCATGAGGAATTAATGAATTAATTGAAGCTTCACCTTATAAAATGCACAGGAACACACCGTATCCAAAAAGAATGTTGTGCGAAGTCAAAGTTCTAACTAATCAAATATTTTTTTTTTTTTTAAAGGGAGTACTTTCTCATTGCTTGTTAGGTTATTGTTTCTTACATTTAACATTTTACTGTTAATAAAAAATGTTTATTTTATATGTTCACCTTGTGATATTTTTTGGCGCTACCTGGATTATTCTATTTAATTTTTTTGTTTGGTCAGATTGGGCAGTCACTGGTCCCGGGTTTTAGCGCCATTGTCAGATCTTGGAAAAATCTTTTATGTATGCTGTGTTTGTTTTGTAGAATTGCAGGCTTTACATGAGATGGTCCAGCAAAAGGTGGTAACATTGCTGAGCGACCCAGAGAATATTGTGAAACAGACCTTAATGGAGAATGGGATAACAAGACTTTGTGTTTTCTTTGGTCGCCAAAAAGCCAATGATGTTCTTCTCTCACATATGATTACCTTTCTCAATGATAAAAACGACTGGCACCTCAGAGGAGCTTTCTTTGACAGCATTGTTGGTAGGTATCCATCCTTTGTGACTAGATGTGTGTAATGCATGCTGGAACACAACTTGAACAGAGCATTTGCTCATTCATTCATCTAAACCAGTGTCCAGCTGTTATTTGTAAAATTCCTCTAAAATATCTAAACTGTGTGAACTGCAAAGCATTTCTGCCTAATATGTATTTTGTTATGAATTTGAGCACGGTTTCTGCTTTGCAGGGGTGGCAGCCTATGTGGGATGGCAGAGTTCCTCTATTTTAAAGCCACTTCTCCAGCAAGGACTTAGTGATGTTGAAGAGTTTGTTATATTTAAGGCCCTCAATGCTCTCACATGTATGTGCCAGCTGGGACTCCTTCAGAAACCCCACATCTATGAATTCTCGAATGACATTGGTAAGTGTTTGAGGGGGAAACGTGTATAGTTTTATACGTGTATGTATTCATTTAACTGTATATTGTATCTAGTCGGCCATTTAGCATTAGGCTACTTTAAATATAGATTATATCCTGGGTTTTTGCTGGGAAATTGCTGTGTAAAAATAAATAAATAAATAAATAAAAAGCTGTGTTATAAGTTCACCTGGGAAATTCCTGGATCTGACCCTTTCACATGCGGACCGATCTAACCCTTTCACATGCGGACCGATGTACTAAATTCATAGCAGGGGATAGCGGAACTGCAGGCGGACCAGAAAGGAGACCAGCAACTACTAAATTCATAGAGGCGAATAGCAGGACTGCAGGCGGACCAGAAAGGAGACGTACAAGTACTCCTAAACCGCCGCTTTCTCCTTTTCCAACACACGGCTCCTGGCTTAGAGATTTGTGTACCATTACCATAGCATTAGTGAACAAAGCTCTCCAATCAAGTGTCTTTGTGAAGGACCTGTGTTAAGAAACAAAATTGGACCTTTCACACTGACACCGGTCCCGTGTGAGACCCGGCAATAACCTTTCTTTTCCCGTGTCTGAATGCCGGGTCATTAGACCTGAGCACGGGGGGAAAAAAAGTTTTTAACTATTTAGTGCCCACATCAACCAGATCCTACAAACTCCAGTGTCCCCCAGATGGAATCAGAGAAAAGGATTTACCGGTAAGTTCCAAAATCCCCTTTTTTAATGCGGATAGCGTATAAAGCTTAAGGTATGGTCCTGCTATTGTAAGCCTGTGTATATAAGGGGAGGGGCCTGCCTTTGCCCACATAGGACTCCGGATACAGTGGGGATCTGGCTGTGGAGCACAGCAAAAGCGGATATCTGGATCGAGTTATAGGTACTTACATTTCGTTTAATTGCTGCTTATTTGCCATCAGATGTAAGCAAAAGATAAATCAATAAGCTATTTATAATGGTAATGGTAAAATATGCTTAAAGGCACAATAATGGCTTCTAGTTCTAAGAGCTGACATTCTTCTACTATACCCTCCATGACGTATCTTAGTTAGCGCTGTAAGTAAGGACAATTTGGCCCCAGGTTTTTCTACCACGTACATTTGTACAACATTCAATTAGAATCTACATTTAACAGAGTCAATAATCTATTTAAGGCATTACATGACTGCGGTTTCTGTTCTGTAGGATGGCAGGTACACTAATATTGTTGTAAATTTGTGTATCTCACAGATTATCAGGACACTTTATTAGAAAAATGTGGCCCGATAACTTATCAACAATTTTTTTTATTTGTTTCAGCACCGTTTTTGTGCCACCCTAACCTCTGGATACGCTATGGAGCTGTAGGTTTTATTACTACAGTAGCTCAGCAGTTAAACATTGCTGATGTGTACTGCAAGTTAATGCCCTATCTACATCCATTTATTACTCAACCTATTATTCAGGTATGTAGCCTCCTGCACAAAAACTATACAAGAATGTGTGTGTTTGGTATGTTAGTTCAAGAACAGCATGTGTGGCTGTATTTATCTGACGTAAGAACTTACTGGATCTCTGGTGAATTTTGTCCTCTTGCTCATGACAGATTGATAAGGAAATTGTCCTCTTGAGCGTGCTGAAAGAACCGGTAAGTCGTTCTATATTTGACTATGCACTAAGATCCAAGGACATCGCAAGTCTGTTTAGACATCTGCAAATGCGCCAGAAAAAGAGGAATGGTACGACCCTTGAGTGTAATCCTCCTGATGACCCAGCCGTTGCTCAGCTCTTGAAAAAACTACTCTCTCAGGTAATGAGATATTTGCAATAAGTGCAGGGCAGCAATATATGTTAAGAGAAAATATTTAGTAGCTACAGTATATCTATGTTTTTGTGTTGTGTTTATTGGAGAGAAATATTCTAGAAATGCATTTTAATGTTTTGATTTCATTCTGAAATGCGTATTATAGGCCGAGCAGTACTTCTACTAATTTGTGGCTGTAATGATTTAATAAAGATGTATATATTTCAGGGTAATTTTATCAACACATGAAAACAAGAAGCGTTGCCTGTAGCAACGAAATAGATGTTTGTTTTCATTTTGTAGACTGTACTCGGCAAGCACCTTTTTGTATTACAATAGAAATGCTATAACGTAGTTTCTTTTGCTGTTTAAGTACTTCATGTTCCTCTGTGGTGTTCTTTAGGGAATGACAGAAGATGAAGAAGATAAGCTTTTAGCGCTGAAAGATTTCATGCTGAAGTCAAATAAAGCAAAGGCAAATGTAGCAGATCAGAGTCACATTCATGAAAGTGCTTTAAAGGGTGTAATCGATTTACAGTCCCTGGGTATCAGTGGAAGACAATCAGATTTGGTAAAAACAAAGCTGGACACTGATGATAAACGCAGTAAGTAAGAAAAACTTCTCTTGGTTTTAAAAGCAAATCCCATTTATATTGATAACCTTTATTACACAATGGGTTATTACCATAATTAGTTGATTATTGTAACAGATTTGTTCATGAGATGTTTTACATGGAAAAGATTTGTGAAATTCTTCCCCTTCCTCAGCCCTCTGTTAGTTCTGGCTCATTCATTACAATATTCTTTGATAGACAGCAGAGCTGGAAGAGAATATCAAGACTATTGGTCTTCATGCACTCTACTAAACATGTCTGCTTAAGAGCCTCACGGTTGTCACACCAGTAAAGAATGTTAAGTTTAAAATCCTTTATATAACTGACCTTGGTGGGTTCAATACTTTTTTTTTATATGTACGTTTATTTATTTGTCCTCCATTAAGCTCGGAAGCATGCAAAGCAAGATTCCAATGTGAATGAAGAGTGGAAGAGCATGTTTGGCGCAATGGAGCCTGCAAACATAAACCAGACTGTACCGCGAACACTGCCTCCTTCTGACCAGGAGGTCTCAAAGCCTCTCCGTTCAGAGTCTTCTGCTGCAATTAATGCTCCTCTGTCCTCTTCACCTCAGGTACAAAAATTAAGAGCTTCGAACTCCACATGCAGTGCACAGAGCTTAACATTTTCAGCATATTATCATTTTAACACATATACAATCTAAACCTGCATTGTTTATTATATAAACTTTTCTTTTAGTCTTCTGATGGACCAGGAATCCAATCAAGGAGGCCTACTCTGCAGATACACACAAGCACATCACAGCCTTCTGCGCTACAAGTTCGCATGACTACGTGTAAGACTGAACTTCAGCAGCTCATCCAGCAGAAGAGGGAACAGTGCAATGCAGAGAGATTGGCCAAGTACATGATGGAGAGCGCTGAGTGGGAGTCTAAACCACCACCAACAGGTAAATACCAGTCCTTATAGGCAAATGATGGATTCTTATCCATATGTTTTCCTCTGTTATGTCACAAGTAAATGTACCTTGTATGTTATATTAATCACTTACTGAGATGTTATTAGTGATGGCCTTTGTATTTGCACTCCTAGGTCCTCCATTTTTATGTTATTAGTTATCCATCCATCTCTTTTTTGGAGGTGTTCTCTTTTTTATTTTTGTCTTTATGTAATTTTATTTATTTTTATGTATTGAGTTTGCCATTTTTTCATCCTTACCAAAATCATGTGAGTGACTTAACACACACATCATTTGTTCCAATCATTTTGGGGTTATCTTAGATTGTGATTTCAGAAGCACTTTGCTGTTCAGCTTATGTTGTCACTGGTTATGTCATGTACGGCCAGCATTTAGTCTTAAACCTAATGGCCAATAATGTTTTCTGCTACCATGTTGCTCATTATGATTTCAAGTGATAAAAATAGAAGATAACGAACTTGGTGAAATCATGTTGTCCTCATTAATAATAACCGCCATGAGTATGTCAAGAGTAGTTTGTTATATTGTGATTTGTATCTGTGTACCCGTCCACTGTGGTTTATGGTAAAGGTGTTACTCATTGTTCTGTACTATTCTCCTCTGCAAAGGGTTGTTCTCTCCCATACAGTGAATAATTTCTTAGTCTGTGTGTCCTCCTCTCAGGGTGGCACCCTAAAGGCTTGCTGGTGGCACACTTGCATGAACACAAGGGCCCAGTCAACAGGATACGTGTCTCTGATGAGCATTCCATTTTTGCCACTTGCTCAAATGACGGAACAGTGAAAATTTGGAACAGCCAGAAAATGGAAGGAAAAACTACAACCACAAGGTAAAACAGATGTCCAAATGAAACTGGTGAATAAAACGTGTTTAATACAGCTAGTATTCATTTACTGCTAGCTACCATAATGGACGCATATCAGCACACTTTGCTTGCTCCATGTCTATGTGCCACATTGACTATACCCCTAAGTGATGTAATCTAATATAGTTATTACATAATTGGTCTGTAATACTATTCCATAGTCACTGCAGATTATTTTTGGATGATGGAAAATATGATGGGTTATAAAAGCAGTGGTACAACTCTATCACCTGTGCACTGCTTCTCAGGGGCTGGCATGTGCTGAGTGCAATTTGGGATTTGTATCATTGTAAGTATATTAAGGTTGAGAATTGTACATTTACAGAGAATCCTAGAAAACAGCTGGTGATTAAGCATCACGTGGAGGGAAAATAAAATCTAGCTTTACCCAACCTTCCACTGGTGGTAGTAATGGCAGGTAATCCATCACCCCCCTTGTGTAGTTAGTATTTCCATTGCATATCCATCCCTACATTGAAACCTTTCAAAACAAAAGCTAAAAATAATACACGTTTTCATCTACCTTGATGTTTTTTCCAGTGTATGGAAAACAAATCTAGTTTTGTTTTTTAACTATAACTTAATCTCTCTGTATTCTCATACTGAGGTCTAGTTCCTTATACAGTGTTTGTGCTCTTTACATCCCAGGCTACCAAGGAATATTCTTGGTTTTTTTTTGGCTTGTGCTGCAGCTTCATTGTGCTATTCATGCTACACCACTTTCTGTCATCTCACAACCCACAGTCCTTTTGCTTTTCCATTTCCTAATCTCTGTTTATTTAACTACCTCAGGCGTTTTAAAGCCTAAGCCTACATTACATTAATCTGCACTAAATTTCATCTGACTGTCATTTAGAAGACTTCTAATCTCTGTTACGTTTATAACCCTCTATACTTTGATTTCCTTTTACATTTCCTGTGTACCAGTTACTCTCATCTTACATTCAGAACATGACATCAAGTACTGTCATGCTAGTTCAACAAAGTAAGCATTGTTTTTTGAGTAATACATAACATAATAACTTAACAAACAAGATTTGAAGAAAGCAATTTGCTATACTAAACTAGTGTTCTGAGGCTTGACTAGCATATTGTCACATCTTAATTGGAGTAACAGAGACGCTATCTTACATTGCAAACTCTTAAGATAAAACCCTTTTAATTGCTGTGATAAAATATAAAATTTAAAAGCACTCGTAGGGAACTAGCCCGTCACTTCATATGTCTGCTTACATATCCTTGCCTTATTGCTATGTATAAGTGTATTCCTTTTTTTGTGACAGATCAATACTGACATATTCTCGCATTGGCGGACATGTTAAGACCTTAACCTTTTGCCAGGGATCGCATTACTTGGCGGTGGCTTCAGACAATGGCAATATCCAACTTCTTGGTATTGAAGCCTCCAAACCACCAAAATCTCCAAAAATTCATCCACTGCAAAGCAGGTATATTTTCCTAACTGCACATAGTCATGTCAGATGCATAGTATATGTAAGGACTTTAGACTATCTGATGTTGATGTTTCCTCCGTAAACGCAGGACCAAGATCACTTTCCTCTAATAAAAGCAGCATTAGTTTTTTGTGATTAGCAGTGTGCCTGGATTTCCACTAAGTGACCTATATGTCAATTCAGTATGTCCCCATTTGTTAGTGCAGCAATTCTCAACCTTTCTTTGGTGAGTACCAGTTACCCGCTATGGAATCGTGTCAAGTACACTTTGAATTATCATGTAAACACATACACACAACACATAAATATATTCCTAGGGGTTTTGTTATTCTTAACATATTTTTTGCAGTGATTTTAAGGTTTTCCACATATGCCATTTATACCCAAGATATTTTATTAATTATGTCTTTGGCCATTTGGTAGTGTAGCTCCTTACAAATTTGCCCAGTGGTCTAAGTACCACCAGAGGTACTAACTAGTACCACTGGTTGAGAACACGTGTGTTAGTGAGTTCTCTAAAGTCGTTCAACAAGTAATGTAATGAAAATGATTTATTATAATTTTTGCCTTAGCTTTGTGTTGTATTGTTTTCTATGCATACATTTTGTTTTGTGGCATTTCAATACAGTGAAGTATTTGTATTGTATGTATTGTATTTATTTGTATTGTATGTCTAGACACCTATTGTCTGTTACGTATAATGTGTAAATATATATACACTGTGGTTTTTCTTTTACTAGGTCATTGGATCTACAGGAGGATGGCTGTGTTGTAGATATGCATCAGTTCAATTCAGGGTCACAGTCTGTACTGGCCTATGCCACAGTCAATGGGTCATTAGTTGGCTGGGATCTCAGATCATCTACAAGTGCCTGGACACTGAAACATGATCTGCGGCTGGGGCTGATTACCTCGTTTGCAGTGGATATCCACCAGTGCTGGCTTTGTATTGGTAAGGCTGGTTTTGTGCATTTAGATTTTATCTGCCCATTATTAATTGCTCTGCTTAGTAATTTATTTTATACTATTGTCTCCCATCTGAGGGTCACTGCGAAGCTTGGTCGGAAGAGGTACTGTGAAGCTGGGAACTAGACAGTTTAAGCTGTTGAGAAGCTCCTCTCCTCTCCAAGACCCCCTGACTCTGTTTAGTTCTAGTGCCTGTTGAAGTTGGGTTCTTTTGCAGAAAGCTTCCAGCATTAATAGGGTTTTAATAGCCTTTTCTTTAATTTTTTATTACTTCTATTTCAATTTTTGCTGGCCACCACTCAGTGGTATTGCAAGAGCTGCAGCTACAGCCTCGACTCTTAGTGCAGCAATGCTTATGCCAAGCCTGTCTGCTTCTGTTCTCACTCCCCTGGTCTCCAAATGCAAAATCATTCCTCTGATGGCCTGGGGTACAGACTTGGCTTTAGTAGCTCCTTGTCTGTCTCTGTAACACTGGATTGTGATATCTGACCCCTTCCAAGATGGCCGCCACCACCGTACTGATCTATTTGTCAGCTACCTGTGGTACTGCAGACCATGAATGGTGGCATTTCCTGGCCATGGACAGTGGAATTAAGACAGTGGACCTGGGACACCAGGAAAACGGAGGGGACCTTGTTCAAGTATGGTTAAGTCTATCTTTTTTTACTTCATCCCTGATGTGAGGACAGGAAGCACCCCCTCTGCAGTATAATGTATCCTCCATCCTAGCTAGTTTTCTATACTGCTCGGCTTCAAGCCAACAAAAGCTCTTCCCTTGCTGGAGTTTCTACGACACCGGTACTGAGCTGTGCTCCATAGGCTTCCCATGTAGTACTATATTGTGGGTTAAGCTCCTCTCCTGGGATATTTACCTTAGGATTTAGTTTTCTAAATCCTTACAGTGTTTATTGCGGGTTATATTGGTTAGAATGACATATTACATACTTTTTGGCTTGTTGGTCTGTGCCATCCCCTTTACTGTATAGTATCCAGTTGTATAAATCCTTTGCTATTCCACATAATGGTCCTGATTCATATTTAGGTACGGAAGTCATTTGCGTAAGTCCTCTTCGCATGTAACATCGGTGCATTCGTGCTCCAGATGTTACGTGTAGGAAGGGCTTCTGTACAGAACTTTGTTTCATATGGAAGAACTTTCGTAAAAGGGGCCGGCATGGAATTTATACATGGCTAAACCCCTGCAAATACATCAAACCATAGATGTTTATAAATTAAGTTATGTGTAATAATGTGAAATGATACAGGAAAGTATTGAACACATTAAGAATGGGAGCTGCAAAAAGCCATGGAAAGCCAAGACACCAGCTGAAATCTATCCGGAATTCGAAAGCAATCCTGCCCCTTGTCAGTGCAAAATAATATAAGTTCAGTCCCAACTGGCCTATAAAAGGTGTCACGCAGGAAACATCTCATGATGGGTAAAGGAATCTTCCTGTTTATAATTTGTCCGGGTCCATCAGCCCAAATACCTGGGTAATTCTCTGCTTTTCCCGATAACACACACCTTAATTACCCTGTGGACATTATACATTCTAATCCAGCACATACTCTATTTCCATCTCGTCTCCTTTGATCCTCGTGGTTCTAAATAATATCTAGTGCGTATTTATGAAGCCAGTGGGTTAGTTGTTTTTTATTACTGTCTTATATTGTTTTATATATTTTAGATATATGTACAATCACATATTATTGCCTAATATTATTAAACTTTTGTTTGGGAGGAGGTTCCTGATAGACAAGCAGCTCTTGTGATTTTTGGAATAGCGACGGTGAACCTTTGTAGTTTTGCTTCCATTCAGTAGCTGTGTCAAGAGAGTCGCCTTGTACATATTTTCACCTATAGGATTTTCAACCTATATTCCTCCCTCTGTGATAAGTTCTGAGATCAGTGGCCACTAAGCGTTCCCTCCCTTAGGAGCTAATGGGTATATCACCCAGCTTTGCATTGTCCCCCAGATGGCTCTAAGAGAAACGGGATTTATTGTTGCTTACTGCTAAATTCTTTTCTCTGTAGACATCTGGGGGTCACTTCACCTTCACGCTCAGTAGGTTGAGTCCTTTTCTTATCTTATATTTGTCCTTTCTCTTTCTCGTTCTTCTCGCTTCTCCTTCAACAGTTTCAACTGTCTAGTACCCAGATCCACAGCGCCTTGTCCAACCCAGCTTTAAACTGTCGCCAGATGGGGATTTTTTTTTTATTTATTTTTTTTTAAAGTCTTGAATCTGATTCATTGTTATGAATTATGTACATGTCAACTTTGGGCCAGATCCAGACCTATGTACGGTAGCGATTTTACGCCAGCCGCTGATGTAAACTCGTCCGTCTCTCCTGATGGCAGCATAGACCTTGGGTTATAACCTCTGGGCGGGAGCCAGTACAGGTATAAAGAAAGACACCCCAGATGCATAAATAGGCTCCTCCTCCGCTATCGGGTGTCTTTCTTTTTCCTGTGGATAGGAGTCAGGCAGGTTGTACTCTTTTACTCACCCAGCAAAGCGGCCAATGCCGCGATACCCGATGCCTCGGAAGCTCCCCGGTCCGCAGCACGCTCGCGGCAGGGGAGGGTGGTGTGACCGGCCGCGAAGCTCCCTTCAGGTGGAGAAATGTGCTCCTGCCGCGTTCCTCGCGATGCAGCGCGGCTAGGCTTTTGATTTTTAAACCAGGAAGCGCTAAGCTATGCCCACTACTTCTGGTGCATAGAGCACTATAGACTACGGATGGCGGCCATTTTGGGGTGGTCTGCATGAAGCTATGATACTACTGCACTGTCTTTCCCCCTATATGTCAGTGGAATATTTTGGCGCCCTCTAGGCTATATAAAGGGCTAATCAAAACAGATGCGTGTAACTCTGAACATACGTACCATCAGCGTAACTAGGAAAGAAGGGACGGGTTCATCCATACGACACCGGTAGTTACGTTTGGTAGGCAGAGGGAGGTATTTAAATCGTATTGGTATGGGCCGGGTTAGGCAGTTACATACGTGAACGTACGAGCGAGGGAAGTGCCTAGAAAATACATTAGCGTAAATACACTACGTGATAAAACGTAACAAGCACTTAGGTCTGGATCTACCCCTTTGTCATGAACTACACAAAAATGTCATGGTAACCGTTCACCACCCTATTAGAGAATTAGATCAGACTCTTGGACCCCGATTGAATTGACCTCGAAAATGGGAATATTCCTGTTTATTACAGTAAGAAAAATGTGTGGATGTTAATACGCACCTCTATGAGATGTGAGATGCAATCTGTAATGTAAATGAGTGAAAAATGCACCGTGGCCAGGCTTCGCAGGCTTTTGAATCGGGCCCTTGGTGCACAGTATTTGACTGATCAAAATAAACAAATCAGTTGGATATTTGTTTTGATTGCTTGGTAGCATGCATTAGACAAAGTAATGACACTGAGAGCTATAGGTTATTTTGTTGTGTAAGTTTAGTCTTTGTTTCCCAGTAGCTCATGTGACTTACATTTTATTTTGTTATGACAGGTACCAGTAGTGGCACAATGGCGTGCTGGGATATGAGGTTCCAGTTGCCAATATCCAGTCATACTCATCCTGCACGGGCGCGGATTCGTCGTCTTCTCATGCATCCGTTGAGCATGCATACAATGTATCAGTCCTGGGTCATTGCTGGTGAGTGCTGTGTTGATTGGAATATTGTACTGTTACTTAGTGTTATTTACCATTATGCCATTATTGTATTTATAAGGGTAGTATCTTGTTTCTATCTACCACTTGTTGGTTGTTTCTGTGTGTATGCTGTGGTGAGTATCTCTAATGCTGGCCACACACTATATGATAATTGGGCAAAGCAACCATTCAGCAGCTGGTGTGACTATTGCAAGACCTTTAATAATGATCAATCTAATGCTATTATTAGAGTAAGAACACTATTATGGCCCTGGATATCTGAAAATATATCTGTTCTGTCAGGGGCTAGGGACATTGTATAGTCTGTGGCCAGATTTACTTTTGTGTTAAGCTGGGTACAGACAGATAATATATTCTGTATATATATTTATAATATATTCTGCAGATAGTCCTCCAGTGTGTACCCAGCATTGTTCATACATCATGTTTTGAATTGCCATTGAAAAGATGATATTGTCATGCCATTCCTCATACTAATATTGGTTGTTTTATGCTTTTTGAGTTTCTTTTATTTTCTAATGTTATCCAACATTCTTGGTCATCTTTTTACACAAGATAACTTTTCACAATTGCTTTTGTCTTCAGAATGGTCTCTAATTTATTTTATTGCTATAACAGAGTTGAATTCTTTGGCTTTAAGGCACTGCTATTTCAAAACTATCCGAAAAACAGCTTAGTTTGAGCCTTTAGATATTAGCTTTGTTGACAAATCAGCACTTTTTTTTTTTTCTTCATTCTAGGTGTAATGAAATAGTTAAATTGTGTTTTAAATTGTAATAAATCCTGCTTTTATTACTAAATCTTCCAAGGTCATGGTTGAAAGGAACAACTGATTAAATATTTCCTGTTAATTTAAAGTCAGTGCTCTGGCATTCATGCTTTTTGATTTTAATTTCCTTAATGTAACTTGGCCTTCATACAAAATGAAGATGCAGCTTCACTTTGAGTTTTTAAAGAGGATAAATGTTCTCCTGATGTGTATAACTGAGTTATTTATTCATTGATTTTATTTATTTAGTACATTTGGGGTTGTAAATTGTATATAAGAGTGAATCTTTTCTTTGTACTTGGCAGGTTATTACCAGGAAGACCATTCCATATAGGCCTGTGGTCTTGTACTACATTTTGCATAGTAGATGCACTGTTTCCTAGTTGTTAGTGTAAAAACAGGTCCAGTGTTAAATGGTATAAAATCGCATCCATTAGAAAAAGGTGGAAGACATTCTTGTGATCCAGTGTTGTAATTGGATACCGGAGCAACAGCAACTGAAAATATTGTCACAATACCCTTCCTATTTTACGTTGGTTTTTTTTTTTTTTTTTTTTAAACCGGTTTTATTAGTACATAAAGTCAAGCAAAATACAATACTAACAAATACTTATTATGCATCATCACAGTCATCATTTCCAGTCATTCTCAGAAATGAGCTTATAATAGTAAGCAAACACGATTACTTAGTGGATTTCAAAGAGAGATTCCGGGTCAATTCCACAGTCACACTTCCCACCCCCTTACTTGATCGCACGCCTCACTCCAATCTGCAAATGTATTAACCCAACATCAAGGGAGGATCTTCCATTACTTGGCGCATAGCATACCATGTTGTATATTGGAATGAGGAATGCAGTTTGTCCCTAACATTACTAGGAAGCGTATTCATGTAGGACTCCCACACCCCAAAGAAAGCCTCTGTTTTCCTATCTATACCCAAAAGAGCTTCGAGCCAATCCATGTGAAATATAAAATGCTATTTATCTCTAAATACCTTAAAGGGAGGGGATGAAGGAGCAACCCAGGATTGTGGGATCGATTTCTTTGCTGCTGCACTTACAATTATCAAAAGCTTTTTACTGTCCCGATCCACCCTTTGTTCTTTGGGTATTAACCCAAATACTGCCCATTCCGCCGTGAATGGAACATAATGTACCAGATATGTATTTGCTAATCTTTTTACCTGTAACCAAAATCTTCTAAAAATTGGAGCTTCCCATAGACAGTGCAAAAGATTCTCATCAGGACTTCCACATTTAGGGCAAGCGTGTATAGTAGTAACGCCCATATTAAAACCACGAAGCGGAGAGCAATAAGCGTAATGAAACCATTTCAGAAACATGTCATGGTATTGGAACGATGTAAGGGTTTTCCTGGAAAAGTTAAGCACCCCTTAAAGATCATTGCACGAGAGTTCTGGAAATAGAGAAAACCACCGAGAAAGTCCAGAGCGCACTCTGTCACGTTCCAAAGGCATTTGCAGAAACTTATTAATCATTGAGATTGCCCTTTTTCTTTGAGAAAGATTAACCAGCATAATGTCATCTGGAGAAAGAGAGCGAGTCACTCTGCTGGCATAATATTGCGCCTGCAGATAGGCGAGAGGTTGAAAGTATAAGGCTTACCTGTGCTAATATCAGTTATTTGCCTCGCTGATACCAAGCCTTCTCTATGCCACTGTGTGAAAGGGTAGGATGCCGGGTCATTGAGGAAAGGAAGGAAGAGGGAATAATGTGCATTAAGGTGAAAAGAGTGACGTAATAAATGCCACGCCCTACGAGTGGACCACAACAAGGGGCTGTCCCTCAACTCTGTGGGAATTTCCTGGTCATGCTGGTGTAGAAAACTAATTAAATCCATCCCAAATGATCACGTGTCCCTGGGTCCTATATTACATTTTATCATTTTACCACTATAGTCTCACAGCACCTCGATATTTGCTTTCTCTAATCCCCCATCTAGTACTGACACAGGGTCTCGTGTCATATGAAATATATTTTGGAAAAGTACGAATAGGTACATTTTATACATCTTTTGTGGCGTATTCTCTCCACCTCCACTACTATCAAAGGAATTTATATTTTCAATCCGTGTTTTGACTTCCATTTGCTTTGTGGTGTAGCCATGATGGCATTTTTTCTGATGTCTTTAGTTTTTATGTTGGTAACACCAGGGGCGGATCTAGGTTTTTTTTTGTTTTTTGTTTTTTTTTTCTCAATCTGAACCCCTCCCTACTTCTGCACTTACCTATTTAATCCAACTCTTTACTTGCCCCACCTACTCTCTTCACCACACTCTCTAGGGCAGCTACCTCATCAGTGCGGTATTGGCAAGTCCACCTGTATATTTTGCGAAGGACTTATCTAACTCCCTTCCGGCTACAGCAAGTGGGGTTACATGTGGATGCGGCCTGACTCCAGTGTCGGCGTTCACCTGCAGATTTTTGCCACATCTTACTGTGTGTCTACTCATACTTTTGGGATAGGGTTAGAGCTATTATTATGCCCACCTTGGAGATCTCTATCCCACTATGTCTTTGGGTGTTTCTGTTGTGGTCTGTCTCTGGGAGAAAAAATTGGTTTGATTCCTCTTCCCCCAATCTGGCAGAGTGAGTGTCTTTAGTTAATGTCTTTGCCTCATGAGAACTTCCTACACACAGGGGGCTGGATCCAGACTTAAGTAAGTGTTTGAAATTAGTTACTCTTGGGCTAAACCATGGTGATTGCAGGGGAGTCATATTTCATCATTTGCAAACTTTATTAGAGTTGAGAGGTGATGTTTCCTATCCCAAGTCTAATAACAGTGTGATAGTAAAACTGGTCAGTGACTGTGTGCAGTAAGCAATTCAAAGATATATCCCTGCATGCAAAGAATACAATTAACTTGACTCTCCCTGCAATCAACATGGTTTAGTCCAGGTGTAGCTAATTTCAAGCACTTAAGTCTGGATCCAGCCCAGGGACAAGTACCCTCCATGTCTATAAAATTTGGTATCCATGGCTTGAATCCATCTATTATACTTTTTC
>WWET01000765.1:468360-481337 GCA_011038615.1 Limnodynastes dumerilii | reverse complement strand
TGTAGAATTGAGTTGCAATTTCATCTTTTATTCTTTGCAACATTCTAAAATGCTTCTCATTAATATTTAATATGTGCCCAGTATTTGGATCTGGTGCTTCATTTACTATTTCCTACGTCATTCATTTGTATATGTGGACACCTGTACTCTTATAGACGTAGCATTGTCTGTTATAATACTATACCAATTATAATATGAATGTTTATGTAATTGTACCTGATTCTTTGAACTATTTACAGCACATCACAAATTTTTGATGAGTTGTGTATTGTGTTGTTGTTTAGGGATATTTTGTATATAATGATAAATATTTTCTCTTATTACCCCCACTAGCCGTTCAAGGCAATAATGAAGTCTCTATGTGGGATATGGAGACTGGAGACAGAAGATTCACTTTATGGGCAAGCAATGCACCTCCACTCTCAGAAATGCAGGTATGTAATTTCTTAGCTCTCTATTTGTATAATATAATATAGCCAAATGTAACTATTTACTTTTCATTGTTTTTCCCATACAAAATAAGGCACTGAAAATGTTTAGCACTCTACAATTATCATGCCAGTCACTCAATAACTGACTGATTAGCCTGATTGGTAAAATGTGTAGTGTGTATACTATTTCGATCAATCAACCATTATTTTAGCCAATAGCTGTTTACTGTATGGCCGTACATATGTAAATATATATCATTTTAAAACAAAAACTAAATGCATCCGGTCTTCCTCTGCTCTTACCACTAGCACTAGTGCTTTACAAAGCCAAGACATTAGCTTGCCTGATTGTGTACAACTCTCAAAGCACTTTGTATTGAACCTTATAACAGTATGTTATGTATGCAGCCAAAGAGTATGCACCACAACGTTGCTTCTTTCTTTCTTTTTTTCCAAACAAACCAAAAGCAAGAAAATAGCTTATTAACCATTCATTACACAACATAACCACTGCAGGTTTCACTACCTGTAATATTACCCACAGTACACTAATTATATCTAAGTCTGTACCAAACAAAACTCCTATCATTCACTTAATTGTCTGATCTTTCTTAGGGCTTCGACTTTTCCTAGACCAGGCCTGGCCAACGTGTGGATCTCCAGGTATTGTGAAACTACGAGTCCCAGCATGCTTTACTTGCACTGGCTTAGATGATACTTAAGAATCTGCAGTTTCACAACACCTGGAGAGCAACAGATTAGCCAGGTCTAACCTAGACTATAGCTTTTGTGTTGTGTGAAAGAACTCCAATAGTTTACACTCTTTTCATGTACATTACTGACTAAAGATCCACAGGGGGTCTTCCTTATATAACGTGCTTATGAGGAGACCTGGAAATGATGCACTATTGGTGGTGCCTGAGGACTGTGGCGGAGGATCCTGCTATAGCCCATTATCACTGCCTAAATTTGTTAAAAACTAAAACCCATGTAATCAACTTGCTCTTTGGCCAACATGTGTTTGCAGCTGTTTTTGTTAAATAGGAAATACATAAAACATAAAGATAAGCTAAATGTTCATGGAAATATGTATCTGAGGTCATGCGTAAAATACATTTCTGGGACGTTAATTGGCCAAGTAGAACCATTTTTTCTTGACTGCAATTTGTATTCTTCAGCACGAACACACATTATTACAATAAAAAAAAGCTTATTTTGTTGTTACTTATGTGGAACTTCTCAGCAGTAATAGTAGATTTGTATTGTGATAATAGGTGATAGAAGCCTGTAATGCGTTTTTCATTTTCAACACATTTTAATTCAAAATGGCTCTTTGGTGCTCAACAACCACTGAGAATGGTTTTAACCGTTCATGAGCTGCTTCTTTTCATCTCTTCCCTTTACCTGACATTACAGAATGTCCGGGGCGTTTGACCCAGTGTGTTGTATTATTATTTTATTACAAGTAACTCCATAGCAATTCAATACTTGTTTTTCCTCCAAGCCCTCACCACACAGTGTTCATGGGATTTACTGTAGCCCAGCAGATGGAAACCCCATATTATTGACTGCTGGCTCAGACATGAAAATAAGGTACGATTTGTAAATATTTTTTTGTTTTTTATGTTTTCCCCAGAGCCATGTGTATCATGTGAAGCAGCATTGATTTGGTAGTGTTTTCTATAGTCTGTTACTTTAAAACAGTAAAAAAAAACCAACCGCTTTTATATTAGGTTTCATTGCCAATAAGAGCGCTATAGCAGCGATTGCCAATAAGTCCTATAATGCTCAGTGAGGCTTGACGAGGTTACAACCAGTTTACCAAAGTAAAACAAATAAGATGTGTGCCAACTCTCCGAGAGGTATACAAATAAGAAATAAATGAATAATAACAAAGTATATAATTCTATATAGCCAAAAGTTACTCAGGAGCGCTGGTCAAATGATATGTGCAATACCAGGGAAAAAAGGAAGGAAAATATATAGAAATGGCCGCGCTAGAGTAAATTGGGAATATAGATAAATGGATGTGGATGGCAAAAAGGATTTTTGTTACAAGTGGTTCAAAATGCAAATGTTTAATCTAAAACGCATAAATATACACATATAAAATAACCAAATAATTTGATAATAATCATACATAAAACACAAAAATCCAAGACTCCATAAACAGCACGAATAGATGTAATAAGCAACTCAGTCCAAAGACACATTGCTAACGTCTAGGGAGGTCGTTTAATCTAAAACCCATAAATATACACATATAAAATAACCAAATAATGTAATAATCATACATAAAACACAAAAATCCAAGACTCCATATACAGCACGAATAGATGTAATAAGAAGCTCAGTCCAAAGACACAGCCCGCAGGGGAACCTCCCTAGACGTTAGCAATGTGTCTTTGGACTGAGTTGCTTATTACATCTATTCGTGCTGTTTATGGAGTCTTGGATTTTTGTGTTTTATGTATGATTATTATCACATTATTTGGTTATTTTATATGTGTATATTTATGGGTTTTAGATTAAACGTTTGCATTTTGAACCACTTGTAACAAAAATCCTTTTTGCCATCCACATCCATTTATCTATATTCCCAATTTACTGTAGCGCGGCCATTTCTGTATATTTCTACAAGCAGTTTACAGCATTACCACTGCAGCACTGCAGCTCTTGAGAATGCAGAATGCCTGCAATTGCTGGCAGTCACCATGCAAATGCTACAAGATGGTCTGTTGCAAAATCTTGGTAGGTCATATTTGTATAATTTCACATGTAGTTCATTTGGACGGTGAAGAGATAAAAGCACAGAAGTAAAATATGAATTGTTTTGCAGTGAGTTGTAGAATAGGATATGTTTGAGTATGCTAATTTATGGTGTCAGATGCCCTTCCTGTCTCATACTGAATAAATGTAAAAATGTAAACATTGTAAGTTAAGAAAAAAATAGCCTAAGTTTACATCGTGGATTTTATCTCTCAAATCATAGAGGTCTATATTAAAATCTGCAAATTTGTCTTACCGTAATAGACAGGAAAAGGCGCACTTCGCGCTTTTTCCCCGTCTTCGATGTCAATTGAATCGGGCCCTTAAATTAAGTTTTAGGCACCTTACAGTTTGCTTTGTATCTCATGCATTTTTTTTCTTTCAGATTTTGGAATCTGGCCTGTCCAAAGAGATCATACATAATTGCTGGGAGCAGCAACACTATTCCATCTGTATCTTATTTCAGCAAGATCATTGAGGGCACAGAAGTTGTACAGGTAAAATGTCATGTTCTTTTGAAAGACACATGTGCGAGAAGTTTATAGTTGGTTTTGTTAATATGTTACAGACTCAAAGCCCAACTACACTGCGCACACACCAAGGCTGCTCTTTCACAGAAGAGGGGGTAGACACTCAACAAACACCCCAGGACACTATAATAACCTATCAGGTGCGCCCTCCGTTTACAAAATTATTCCCAAAACCATAAATGAGAAAAGTCTTATCTGGAAAAGTAGAAGTCCAACGTTTCTTTGATATATATGATGCAGCTTCTTCCTTTATTCTTTAAATGGTTCCAACTGTTTGCCAAATTCCGCTTTGCAGCTTCACAACCCTGGAGTCCCCTTGACACCGAAGCTCCAACATGCAGCTGTGAAAGTAAGAGACAGAAAGCAGCAGACCTTGGGGCGATACATTAAAGCATCCAATATATCTTCCAGGGTTTTCAGTGTTCAACTCACATGTACTGTCTCTTGTTCAATAACTTGGAATAAATTAAAATGTGTTCATTCGGCTTCTCCTCATTTTCCAGCACATCCACATATATAACAAAAGATGGAGGGATCAAGGACTTAGCCACGTGTGATACAGTAAAAACTGTTATTTATATAGATAGGGTGATAATGCACTCACCTCCTTCAGCTCTTGGTGAAATGGCAGATACAAACCTCTCTGATTCCTCTTCACAGGCTTCTCAATCATCACTCCATATATGCAAGTATCCAAAATACCCTTTTGTTAAAATGTCAGTTTCTCCATATATTGTAACATAACTTTTAAAAACTCAGTCCTCCTGATGCTTGAAATAAAAATAGGGAACCCCATTTTCTGTCCTCTTGGGGACCATAACTACTTATACCCGGCTCTTACAGATAGGCACACCCACAAGAATGTGAAACAGAGGTATGCAGAGGGAAGTCTATAAAAGGGGCCAGTGCCCACTGCACATAGTCTACCTCCTATGATGGAAACACGTTGGTGTAGCTAGCAGCGTGGAGCACCGGCTCTTTAAGTCATCTTAGGAGGTAGACTATGTGCAGTCGGCACTGGCCCCTTTTATAAACTTCCCTCTGCATACCTCTGTTTTAAATTCTTGGGGGAGTCGCGTATCTGTAAGAGCCGGGTATAATAAGTTACGGTGCTCAATAGGAAAATAAAAAGGGGGTTCCCTATTTTTATTTCAAACATCAGGATGACTGCGTTTTTAAAAGTTATGTTACGATAGATGGAGAAATTGACATTTTAACAAAAAGGTATTTTGGATACTTGCATATATGGAGAGATGATTGAGAAGCCTGTGGAGAGGAATCGGAGAGGTTTGTATCTGCCATTTCACCAAGAGCTGAAGGAGACAAGTGCATTATCGCCCTATCTAGTCCTCGATCCCTCCATCTTTAGTTATATATGTGGATGTTCTGGAAAATGAGGAGAAGCAGAATGAACACGAGAGTTAAGTTATTGAACAAGAGACAGTACATGTGAGTTGAACATTGAAAACCCTGGCAGATATATTGGATGCTTTAATGTATCGCCCCAAGGTCTGCTGCTTTCTGCAGACTGGAATTTGGCACAGTTGGAACCATTTATAGAATAAAGGAAGACACATTGCACTTTTTTGCTTTATGGTTTTAGGAACAATTTTATAAACTGAGAGTGCACTTAATAGGGTATTATCGTGTTTTGTTTATATGTTTGTGCAAGAAATAAATATAACACTTCAATGTCATTAAATGTAGCCAAGTTTTTTATTTAGTTTCAAAAGTGTTAAATATTTTCTTAAACTGAATTTTCTGTATTGTTTCATTGCTTTATCATATATAGAAATGTGTATCCATTTGCTTTTATCAAACTCTACTTAGAGAGTAGACCAATTTTAACAAGATTACAAGGTGAATAATGACCTTCTGTTTTCTGACCCATATACTCTGAGTATTGCTATAGTGTGCTAACGCATGTTTTGTGCCTCAATCCTTACATTTCAAAATCAAAGTGCTTTTTAAAATAGTGTGTTTTGACACAATAACATTATTTCAGGCTCCTATTTAAAAATGCAAAAGGTTTACATCATTGTGTGTTTTTGTAATTGGGAATCCATCATTTTTATTATATTTTACTGTACATTTACCTGTACTCTCAGTACTTATCGCTGCTGCAAGTGATCTGAATGACCACATGAATTGTCCAAATTCATGTGTGTTGTTTTTGGGGTTTTTTTAAGAAAAAAAAAAAAATCTCCCTTACATTACACAACACTTGTGGGGGTTTTTGGGGTGGGGATTAACTTTTTTTTATTTTTATTTTTTTAACTTTTCTGGGAGTAGAGATTCTTCTTCAATGACATTACTGTTATGTGAAACTGGGATTATTGGAGTAAGTAGTGCATTGAGTTGATTAACAGACAGGTACATTAGAGAATGAGGCCATACTTTGTGCTTTATTTCATTATATCCATTTAGTTAGGTTTTGGAGTCTATCCAAACATCTGCAACAGTATCATAACCTCAATGGAGGCAATTCAATTACAATACATAGTCTATAAAAATACAACAGACAGACTGAATTCTACGTTTTATTAACTCCTTGCCACCATGTCCTCAGATGAGTGTCCAGGCATCATAGATATTTTTCCACTCTCCAGAATTGTGATGGTGCCATGTATATATTATCCCATATCCCATTGTAAAAGTGCATTATATCTGGTCCCACATGTTTCAATATAGTTAACTTTTCAGTCAACTCTCTCAACACTGCACTGATTCATCTGAAATCATTAATGTCATTGTGCAGGTCAAATCATTTGATTCTCAGGTGCTAACTGTATTAAGAGACCACAAGGTCCTTCCATTTCATGTGTACCCAGGTGTGCCCATTGTTTTCAGCCATATGTAAACAGCTCATAGCTTTGTGATATCAGAACTTGTCATGTATGTGGCCAGCAATAGTGTCATTAGCTGTTGTCTTTTCCTGCGACGGTTGAACACCAACGAAACTGCAGAATATAAAACACAACACACTTTAAAGCAATTCAGTTTTATTACACTACTTGCTTTTTTGTTTTAGTTTGGAATGTGCTCCTAGCTTGTTTAATGATAGAACAGTAACTAAACACAATTATTTCTAAACAATGTTGTATGTTTATGCATACTAACAACTAAACTGCTCCGTGAACTCTGAAAAGAATTTTAGCAGAAGAGGAAATATGGCCATAATGACCTGCTTCCAAATGTTTCATGAAGTTTTCCAACATATGGTAGAAATTATAAAAAGTTGGAACTATAAAATGATCTGCTTGCAGCAATTACTGGCCTCATTCCAATATATGAAATGCTTATTTTATTCAAATGTAACACGGTTCATGTCACATTCACTTACATTTTATGTTTCTTGATGTCATTTGCAATCGCCTTACAATTCTACTTGATAATGTTAAATAATATGTTGGTCACTTCAAACTAAACTATCCTCTATTTCAAAATCTTGTCTTAAATAGTCTTGAAAACTTTGACTATGATCCATAATTTCTCTGATATTTTTCACACAAAATACAGTACATAAATTTAAAAATAAACCATAAATATTGCAAACAAAATATCCATTTAAGGCTAAGGCCATCTCCAGATGTGTAAAATAACAAAGCTTTCTAGTGCTCTTTAGTTCCAGATTAAACAAGCTATGCCTTCCTAGAATGTTATTTCAGTGCACATTATGCACACAGAGGAGACCTATTTGACTTCCAGTCTATTGTCTGTGTACTTTCCAATAAAAATATGAATGCGTTCTTTTATGTTAATGATCCTCACATTCCTTTTATTTCATTCTTCCCCTTAAATAGTGTTGTATTTTTATAGAGAGTTCTGTCCAACTATTTCCATGAAAAGAAGGACCCCAATTATAGCTGTGTTTTTATACCAATTGCTGGGTAAAACATATTTAGGTTAACTCGGTGCTTGTGTGTTATTTAACTTCATTCCACTAGAGTGTGGTAGTGATTTGTTTTACATTATTTAAATGTCGTCCTATTCTGCTGGCTACAAAGAACATGCAAGAACATATATAAAATGTCTTACATCAGGGTTCAACTGTTCTGTGTTTACAATCTAGAAGCCATACTAAGTTATAAGACAGACTCTTCAACAAATAAACAAAAGCATTGTGTAAAAAATACATACAAGCAAAATTTAGAAAATGGTACCATAAATCTATAAATGTCTGAGTAGTATAATATAAAAAAACAAAACAAAAATTCATAACAATAATGCATCATTACATATTGACAGCTTCATATAGCCAGCTTATAATATTAATATGTATTATATATATATAAAATAGGATGGGATGGTCCAGATAGAGCTGCTGGAAATAGAGGACAGGAGCAATGCAAAAGTCCCAGAGTTCTATTACACAGGCCTATCCCAGCCGCCTCCAAGCAGCTTGATTAGAAACACACCTGTGTATGGTGCTTACAGCAGCTGTCTCTTATTTCTTTGGGAACTCCGAGCCAGCAAAATACATCATCATGCTTTTTAAACAGTTGTGTATTTATAAAAGGCTAGTGCTAGCGCTTGAATCACCATGCTGCCTCTCTACCCATGGCACACGCTGGCTGAGGTACGCTTAAGCTGGCCATACACTGGGTTGATTATTGATACCAGCAGGAGATGTCCCGATAAACGGGATGATTTCTCGCCAGGGAAATGTCCCTTTATGGGCACCATACACCTCTCCTGCTGGGACCGATAATCCTGGCAGAAGAGGGGGGGCCAGGTCTAGGACTATGCTGCTCTGACAGCTTTGAAGTATACAATATATTCAAAGCTGTCAAAGAAGTATAGTACATAGATCTACAGCAGCGGCTATTGCAGGGAGTAGTAGAGACAGAGATCACCCAAAGCCGCACTTCACACAGCGCGGCTTCGGCTGATCCCTGACTGTACTACTCCCTGCAATAGCCGCTGCTGCATATCTATGTACTATTCTGCTCGCCGCTGCTGCATATCTATGTACTATGCTGCTCTGACAGCTTTGAAATATACCTTCAAAGCTATCAGAGCAGCATAGCTCATAGATATACAGCAGCAGTTTTGAAGAATAGGGAGCCTTTCAGATAGCTGATTGGCTCCCTTAAAATATCGGGAGCTTGCTCCAGATATAAATCATACATGTTAAAAGACCAAATAATCATACCAGAGCGTTTCTGGTGCGTTTATTTGGTGTTTGATCCTGGCAACTAACTACAGCGATAATTTTCTCGATCACCTGATGATTGCTCTAGTGCAGGGGTTCTCAACCCTGTCCTCAAGTACCACTAACGGTCAAAGTTTTTTAAATCTCCTTGCTAGCGTGAGCTCATAACTGACAGTTACATTTTGAAAGCTCCACAGGTTTTGCAGGGAGACCTACAAAACATGGACCTTTAGTGGTACTTGAGGACGGGGTTAAGAACCCCTGGAGTAGGGCATAATACAGACCATTTGAGAGATGCCTGTATTATCCCCTACTCCATTGCTCCCTGATGAAGGAGTCCTAATGTTCATTCCCTAAAAAGAATAACAAATATATGATTTACACTGAAGCAAAATTATCTCGCAATATAAAAGATAAAGGGCTAGAGACACAACTCTTCATTAAACTGGTGCCCAGGATTTCTTGAACTATGTTTTATGGTTTATATCTTTTCCTTTAGGTAGCGCACTGATAACTGGTTACTGCTAGAGCAGTCATTCATTTGAGTCCAGCAATTTGTACATACAAGTATGTTTGACAGTATTTTAAAAACATTTGACAACCCTGTTGTGAGATGCGTCTAAGCCACCAACCCTTCTAGTGTTTTAAAACGTGGATTCTGCTTTCTAGCTAAGCAATATTTCCTTTTGTCTTATTTCATTAATTTTTTGTTCTTAAATGTATAGGAAATTCAGAACAAGCATACAATGGGGCCAAGTGAGGATGCCCCTAGAAGAGGACCTGAATCTCTTCCAGCAGGACACCATGACATAATTACAGACATGGCCACCTTCCATACAACTCAAGGCTTTATAGTAACTGCCTCTAGAGATGGGATTGTAAAAGTCTGGAAATGAAGTGATGAAACTGGAACCACTTCAAGCATCGGAAACCTTTGGCAGCCTCTGTAACCTACTGTGCATGGCATAGAATTGATGGCCCTTAAGTATGATTGCTGGCCAAGCATTACAGTCAGACCATCAATAGAACAACTTGGCTTTGGAATACAAGTGACACGTCTTTTGTATATAGTAAGGGCAGCTTTAACAGAACACTATTGCTTTTGGAAAATGTTCTCTAATTGCAATCTGTACATACATTATACCGATGTGTACACAAGCTAAACTGTTGATATACAATATTTAAATAATGTTAGTTTATATATTGAAAGTTTCTTTACAAGAGTGTGGACAAAAGTATGTGTTTTGCACTAATTAAAGAACCACCTATATACCTTTATCGATGTAGTGTGATTTTCCAATACATGTAATAATGAAGTGGTGGCGTTAGTCTGGGCTGCTCAGCGCAGTGTTACAGGCTTCACTAGCACAGTCTCTTTCTCTACAACTACTGTGCACTTGGCCAGCCCTAGACTCACAGAGCACCTGCATAGAGAGAATGTCTTTCTCAGCTGACCAGCACATAGCAGTTGCAGAGAGTGAAGCTGGGCGGTGCTTCAATGCACTAAGCAGCATTTGACTTTCAGCGAGCGATGATGTGCCTACTACTTAAAAATGGGATGTTCAGTAATTATTTGGGCTATGGGGCGTCTTTAAAAATGGTGAACCCTAAGAGTGCTCTGTTATAATGTAAAGGCAGGCTAAAGACCTGATCAGAAAGATCATTGGGTTGCTATTGCACAGGTAGTACCTTTTAGTGTCAAAACCTTATAATTTATGTCCATAAAATTCTTTTAAAATAGAGAATCTTTCCAAAGCATTGTTATAATATAAAGAATTGTCAATATGTAAAATAGCTCTACTGGCTAAAGGTTTTCTAAACTTCATAGCAGTGCTATTCTCAGTATCTAAAAAGAATTCTCAGGAATCATAGGAGGGGGTAAAAGCAATGTTGATATTACATGAAAATTCAGGAATAAATGGCACAGTTTCCTGCCAAGTTACATTTCACAAACGTGTGAGTCTTTAAGAAAGCCAAATGGCATATTGGACAGTGGTATATTGAGCAGTTAATCAAGTGAGTGTGTGGTGGAAACCAGCTTACTAACTGAAAAGTAGAGTTTTGGAGATGGATGACGACCGTTTGTGTACTTGTGAAAAATGACAGATGACCAGGTTTAAGGGTAATCGTAACTCACTTTTTCCAAATCCGTTCTTTTTGTATATGCTGGCATTTCTAAGGCAATGTGTCGAAGCATAGAAACAACTTGTGATCCCATGTACTAGGGCTACTATGTGAAAAGGGCTTTTGCACACCAGTTCATTCTCTGAAGACGTTAAATGTTTAGCAAACATCTTGGGTGTGATTGATAACTCTATTGCCACTTAGTAGACATAAAAGACTTAAAATTTTCCTTATTTGCATGAAGTTCAGCTCCAGATTTTGCAGTGTCAGTATGCTACCATTTTCTTAGGCAGTTTGAAGACAATGTTTAAAAAAAAAAAACCATCTTGTACATCTATTTTATTGCCATACTGGTAAATCCCCCAATGTTTTTTTTTTAATGTAATAATGACATTCTAAGGACACCAGTAGACTTGCTGAAGGCTGAAGTGAATTGCAGTTAAGTACAGCCTTGTTTTATTCAGTGTGGGCTACTCAGCTTTGTCACACCACCTGATTTTACCATTGCGTCACTGAAGGTGTTAATGGCCTGAAGAATGCAGCTCCTCTCCCTGACCAGACCCCCATGTCTGCACTCATTGACACATGGTGTCTTAAAAATGTGAATGCAAAGAATTATACCCATTTCTCAGCCCCTCACAATAGCCTTTCCTGTATAGATCTGTTTTTGTTTCCAGCTCCCTGACTCGTGAAGTTAGCACTGCGGATATTTTCCTTTTCTCTTGGACAGACTATGCCAGTGATTATTTAAAACCAACCCTCGATCCTGCTGGTGGAGAAAAAAAACTCTTTTTATATGCATCAACACCATCAAGAATTGCAGGGATGCCTTTCTGCTTATTTTGAAATTATTATCACTGTCTGGTAATGGAAGCCCATAAAGTTACTTTAGGGGGCATTTAATCAGTAAAGTAGTACCCCTTGGAAATACTGGATTCCGGGACTAGCATCTTTAGTGACCAAACTGGCTCTTCTCACCATGCGATCTTGCGCTCTCCTTAAGCAAATTAATGCTCTCAAAAGGCTAAATAATTTTAAGACAAAGCTGATACCCTTTTAGCAAGCTGGTTACGTAAGCAGATGAATGCACTCAAAACTTCTTCCACGTCCAACCCCACTTTTGACTCAACAGTTATGTCTCAGATGTTTTGTGACTACTACAGTACCCTCTATAATTTAAAAGACTCATTTGACAATAACTCCTCTTCACTAGGTTAGATTCCTCACTTCACGAAATCTATGTGTACCTTTCTTAATCAATACATAACACTTGATGAAACCCTCACAGCTATAAAATTAATGAGAGCACCCTCTGCCCCTGCCATGATACTTTTACTCCACAATATTATATGAAAAAAAAAATATTACCGCTATCCTGGCATTCCATTTGATCACCCTATTGGCAATATCCTAGATGGCTCACTGTTCAATGTCGCTACTACATGGGTGCACAATTTGTGCTCCCTTTACTATCTGGTGTCCCATTATCCTATCCATTGAGTGTATGCAGCTTTGACATCTGCTTTCTGTGCAACTGTTTAATAACCTAGTGCCATTAGTTTCAACAGACAGCATGTAAACATTTCTCCGTTTTCATTGCGTAGCACATTCAATTGAATTATTTTTGTTTTACTTCTTTTTGAAGAAAAACTTTTAACATTTGCTAACTAGTTATAGTACGGATAAGCTACTGTTTTCTTATCCACCCCTAAAATTTTGATATTAAGAAGGTGTGTTTAAAGAATTGCAGCAATGTTATAAAAAGACAATTTTTATTAAAAATGTTTGCACATGAATTTTCTTTTTGTTTTCTTTGCATATTAATCAAATATGCTCAGGTGTCATCAGAAAGCAGGATACAGCATTGAACAAAAGCATATGGAATGAATGAAGTTTGTAACTATGCAATATATATATATATATATATATATATGTATATGTATATGTATATGTATATGTATATGTATA
>WWET01000765.1:405199-456969 GCA_011038615.1 Limnodynastes dumerilii | reverse complement strand
ACTAGGTGAAATCATAACATGAATAAACTAAAGTCATGGTAGAAAGTTCAAAAGGTTTAGATACACCATAGTAACACAATTAACATGGATGTGAGAGGTGAGACTTTATAGTGGTTATGATAACTCTAACACCCTCATTTCTGTCATCTAAATCAGTGTTTCCTAAGCTCGGTCCTCTGGGACCACTAATAATCCTACTTTATTTTTTGAGAGCTATGTGGAGAGCAGTGAAGGGAATTTCCTCTGACACTTGTTATAGTAGCCAGAAATGCCAACTTCCATCCCAGAGAACTGTTATTGTTAAATGCCCAAAATAGTTACTTATACATGGATGAATATACAGGATATCATTGGATGGTTGTAGGGTAGTAAATGATATGTTATACACATGTCAGACCTATTCAACCATTGGAATGGTAATACTGTAATGCATGGTACATTGTTAGAAACACACAATCTGCCTTCATGCATCACATTGAAAATATTCCATTCATTTCAAGTTTTCTGCATGTATTTTATGTTTAACACACTTCACACTTTCACTAGTTGCAAATTAAAATATATACAGCACAAATAAAATATTCTTACCTTGACAACATGCTGAAAGACAAAAGAGTAGATGTAAATTTATATTGTAGAATACACCGCAATTAAAAGCATTTAATGAACACCAATTACAAACATGATTATACAAAAGATTAGGACAACATGCATAAGATGATTTGTGTCTCTCTTTTCCTTACTGCTCCAGTTAAGCCCTTACGTCAACTCTTATTAGAGCCAAGATTTTGTAAAGCTAACTAGCCATAGCACAGAGTTGGAGCAGAAGCCTGGAACATGTTAGCCCATTATTTCTATCACAACATACTAATAAATAATTAGCTGTGCACAAACTAGCTGAATGGAAAAAAAGACACACTTTAACCGTCAATTGGAAATACATTTTCAAATTTTCTTCCATAGTTCTGTTTAAGACATAAATTTACACTTCACATTTATATTTTTGGATTTATTGCCAGTTCAGCTTCGACACGTATCAGACACATACATTGAATACATACAGTTTTGTTCAGTAATTGTATGATGAGATGGTATGAAATAAAAAAAAAACACACACACATACAAAATTTTACATGGTACGGCTCTATCTGGCTCGGGTTGTACAGGAAAATTATATAACAGATGTAAATAATAAAAATCAACAGAAATCATAAACAAATCAATATACATCTGGACTGATCTGTATACTCATCATTTTCCTCAATAATTACATAATAACACCTTGCAAGCCAAAAAGTGCATATTTACATCTCTCATTTATCTTAGTCATGTCTGATATTATCATACATGGAAAAACTATTTTTAGTATTGGTAAATAGTCACACACTTGGCTGGAAATGCTGTGGCAGTGCCTAGGGCTGACATGTCCTGTGACAGCATAAATATTAAGGCATGATTGCTAAGAGCAAAAGAATGATACTTACGACATGTATTACGAATCATGTCAATCAGTTCACATGGCTGTAAAAGGAACAAGGAAATAATTTATTATTTACTGGACCTTGTTATATCCACACTAAGGAAGAAGACATAGTTTCAAATATCACATTTTAATGAGATTCCAAAGAAGGTTATTCAGAATATATGAAGCTTAAGTGACCTCAAAAACACATTTTGGAACTCAAATCTGGACTGAGTCTAGTATTGGCTCTGAAGGACTATGAATGTTTGCATTAAGGAAATTATGCCACAAATGGCTCCATCGCTAATTACATGCCTTGTGATTGCTCTGTCTCTTGTAGTAACAAGTGTCTGTCAATAGTATGGGGGGAACATTGAAAAGTGAAGGATAGAGGTGGTAATCGATATAATAAGTTGTGTCATCGTGAGGCCTTATGGATCTTTCAGTTGCAATCTTTGTACTTTAATCGACACCATAAAAGTCAGAACACTGGATTTTAGGGGATTTAGTCCCTGTAGGACTTTCTTATTAAATGTAATTATGGTACAATTAACTCTTAATTTATAGGGGTACAGTTGTTTATTACTTCAAGGATGACTTCATGGGATTTTTTACCCATGAACTTCTGCTTTACTGGCATACTTTGCCCCATGTTATTCTCGTTTCTCTATTAACCATCTATGTGTATGGAAGTCTGCGCCCATTGGCTCTGGTACTTACGTCACTGGACTTACAGCTTCCATGGCTAGCAAGCTCTCTGGCCAGCGAATAGCACAGTCTTGTTCCTTGGACCATTTCCTAAATGTATCATTCTGTATCAGTATATGTGATAGTTGCCTATATCTGCAGTGTTATGCCAATGTTTTTATATGTTTCAAGTGTTTGAGCAAGTGTTTAAGCAAAAACATTATTTATATTTTTAGCTGATCACTTGTGTTTTATGGAGTGAATTCATCCAGTCACATGTACATTTGTTTAGAAATGTATCCTTTATTTGTTTAGTGCTTTGTTTTTTTTTTACTATTTGTATGGGGCACTAGCAAAAAGTCCCCCCCACCCCCACAGCTGCTTCATTAGTGTCACAGATTTACTTGTTATATCCACTTCTTTCCTTCTTTCTATTCAATTTGGTGCAGGGCTTTGAGGAGATAGCCCTGAGTATGAGGTAGTAAGTTATATCAGGAAACTGCAGTGTATAGCCACTTTAGAGGTGTTCCAAAGCTCAGAGCTTTATCTGTTGAATATGTATTTTTTGATGTATGCTGTAAATTTTATGTTGTGTTATTTTTTATAAAGATTAGGTATATTTTTCTCATAGCTTTTCTGTTGAATATGTATTTTTTGATGTATGCTGTAAATTTTAAGGTGTCTTATCTTTTATAAAGATCAGTTATATTTATCTCATAGCTTTTCTGTTGAATATGTATTTTTTGATAAATGAAGAAAAAACCCCTAGTGATGAGCTCTGCACAAATAGCTGCAGCCTTAATGTACAGTTGACACTGATCTAGTTTGAAGGCTTGAACCTGTTTCTGTGGTTATTTCTTCTAATTTGAATTCTATGAAGGTATAAAATAAACTTGGGTTTACATCAAGCTAACTCAGCCATTTAAAAATGTACCTACCGTCTGTGCAGGGTGACCTTTAATTCCTTTTCTTCCCTGAAGATGAAAAAGAAGCACCTTGTTACTGAATATGAAAAACTATGACTAAGCAGAATAAAACCATGCTTTAAAGTTATATACAATTCTTTCCAATGTTCCAAGAAGGCAGGTTTTGGTGGTACTTCTTTCATGCAGGACTAAATAAAGGCTGCTTCCCTTTGTAACTAACAGCCACTAATATGCTTCCATGCCAGTGCCACTGCTTTCCACATAAGGTGTACCAGTGCTCCATCTAGGGGTAAGACTAGGAACTTGAATTCCATGAAAGAGGGGAGGGAGTTAGGTAATTAGGGCTCCATTTACAAAAGTGTAATGACTTTGTTTAAGATAAAGACCGTTTTCAGATGAGAATGTTCTTTATCGCATGAAATCTAAGTTTTTCTTACTTACAATGCTATGATCAGAATAGAAACCATGGTCTAGTAATTGCGAACTGGCTGATCGCTGAATTTACTGAATTTAGTGTCAGTGCGAATTTAACAATCTCGGGATGACGTTAGTGAAAGTATTCCAGTGGTCTCCCCGTATACCCCTTTTTCTTCCCCAAAATAGCTGTTTTTAGGGAGAGGAAAGGAAGGGTATGTTTAGGAAGACTGCTGGAATACACAACCAGCATGGTCATGTAAATAAAAAAATAAAACTATTAACTATAATTTTGTTTTCCAATTTATTAATAATTAAAAAAAATGTTTTTTATTAAAAACTATTTTTACATTTAAATATATATTTTGCCCACTGGAATTACCAATGGTGTTAATTTTTCATATGAACAGTAATAAATCACCTGCCCGGCGCTCCTCATCTCTCTCTCTCTGAAGGAAGTATTGGTGCATGTGCAGTGTATTTTACTTTTGGGACTTGAAATCTTTGAAGTGCAAAGTGATAGCCACTGAGCATGTGCCAAAACTTCATCTCCGAGTAAGACCAAACATCTCCAGCTAAAGTCCTGCAGACCATCATGGGACCTCGCTGGAGGGGTAAGTATTAGTAAATATAGCCATCGTTGTTTCCTGGCTTGCTGCGAGGTGCAATGACACTGGATTCCTTCTTAGAGCTTGCAGCGCTAATAATAGTCAATGGAGCCTTAAGTCTAATGATATCACTCCCTAAAGGCACAGAGCTTGAACAAGGGTTACTTGTAAACCTATAAACATAAGTAAAATCCATTAGAATTATAGTTTACCCTATAACCAGGAGGTCCTTTTTGTCCTTTCTCTCCTGTATCACCTTTATCTCCAGATAGCTGTGGTAAAAACGTATGCTTTAGTAAATTGCAGTTTTATTTAAAAACAAACAAACAAATGTAATATTTAGATTAAAAAAAACAGAAAAACTTTGTAACATTTAAAAAGAAGATATTTAGATCTTGGCAGATACTGTAGGTACCAGTTCCAAGGTGACCAAGTGTGGCCCTTAGCACTGAGCCAAGCTTAATGTTGTCTACCTGTCATAAAGATCCTAATATTGGTTAGTATCTACATCTGCTGTATACACTAAGGCAGAGGCTTTGACAACCAAATGAAATTCCCATAGGCTCCAACAGCATAGGCCTAGCTGATACCTGGCAAAGCATGATGGGACGCAATACACATGTTGCCTATGCCTGCACTAGAATATGCTCTGCCATTATTGTACACTGATATCCTTTCTTGTTTTCCTGTTCTATTAGTTCTGCAATGCACCCTACGAAACTTTTCTTTACTTTTTCCCTTTTATCCAAAACATATAAAATGTTGATGGAAAAAAAATGTTAATTGTTGATTTTAACCTGATCCTACTTTGCAGACTAAATGTAATTCATTAAAAAGAAAAAAGTTTATTTTAAACTATAGTTAATGCACATGTACTGAAAGAAAAACAAACAAAAACTATAGTACTGCCAAATATGGAGAACAGGGAAAAGTTCATTAGAAAAGAGACAGTACTTTCAGACTGCACAATGTTTATTAGACAGATTGTATTTCCTAGTTTTCACCTTAGTTTATTAGTTTTATTTTAGCATTTCTGTAGATCAACTTTGTAGGAAAAAAATATATTGAACATGTTTTAATTCTTATTTATTTACTTTTTAATGGCAGACAACACTAAATTCATTGTCTATTTTAAATAGTGCAGCCTCAATACAATTACATGGGGCCGGATCCAGAAGCGGTCTAAAAGACCGTATATGTGGTCTTTTAGACCGCATATACACAATCTACGTGTAAATACGCAGATTACATACAATAGCTACTATGCATGCGCAGTAGCTATTGTTCATTGAATTACGTCCGTCTATGGAAGACGGACGTAGTTCTGGATCTACCCCATGGTGCTTACAGTGTGTTGATATGACCATAAAATATATTGTTTTAAGTTATATCTTTTGGAGCTCAGAATACCTCATAAGACACTGTTTTATGGGTGCCTGCAGAACCCTTTGCTATTAGGCAAAGTTACATAACATAGAATAAAGTTATTATAAGTGCAATACATTTAAGTTGGACATAACTTTATAAAAATAAGAAAGTTTCAAATACAATCTGAACCAGGAATCTGATTTTACGATCTGTTTACTGGCAAAAAAAACTCTTCAAAACTCATGCCCTCTAGGAAATATACAGTTTTTGTTTAATACTTAACACTTCTTCCAGGCATTCCCTTTGGTCCATGATCTCCTATTACACCAGGATCTCCATGCATTCCCTATGACAAATTGAAAATATTGCAAAAAGAGTCATTGATAATATACATTGTTCTTTCAATTCTTTCAAGCTAAATAAAGTTGAATGAGTAACGACAACAAATGGCATTTGGTTAGTGCTTCCTCATTAGTACATTTCCCATTGCAATGTGATCATGAGTGGATAGAAAAGGCATATGTTATATAATCCCAAAGGAATATCTGTATTATATCATTTAAATCCAGACCTCAGCAAAAGGGGCGTTGTGGATTGCTAAACAGGGGCAACCAGGATGTGAAAGTCCAACACACAAAGTGAGAAGGGGAGGTGCTAAGTGCCCTCTGTACTATGCAGACTTCCAAGTTAGGGGTTGAACCAGAATTCCTTGTGAGTGAGGGAAGTGTCCTTCCCATTTCTGCAAGGAAGTCTGGATACAGAAAGGATGAACAGTAGAATGTTATGGATCTACTTTTATTGATTTTATACATTAGTAGTAATGGTTTTTGCTGTAATGTTGTTCAAAACTTTACGTACTGACTTGTATTTGATACTTCATGAGGTCCCCTAAAATGTAAAAAACCCACATATTTGGTATTGGGGCTAAATAATTCACTAATAGTAACTTGAACCCTCTTAATTATCTCTAGGGCCAATATACTCACTTTAATATACAGATGAGGAAAATAAGAAACATACAATAAACATAATGATGAATAACATACCTTTTTACCAGTCATTCCAGGAAATCCTAGTTGTCCCTATGAACATATATGAACAAGGTATAACCATTTTATATGGTCAATAGTAGTTTCCATTGCACTAGTAGATCTGTCAATAACTGCTATCCAGTTTTCAAACTATATCAAATATAATAGTTGAAATAAAAACTACAACTATTAACTATTGCATTGAATGAATTGATGTAGAGCATGCAGTATTGTGCAGAATTGTGTTGTTATTAGATACATAATACATAAGGAAGTAAATGATAATTGTGTTTCATTTTTTGTTAGTGATTCATAAATGCAGAAGCAAATTAAATAATTGAATTTACCTTAGTTCCCCTTTTGCCAGGAGCCCCATAGCCAAACTTTCCATCGTCCCCCTGTTGTAATGTATAAGAATGATAGGATTAGGAACACATACTTTGCATTTCATGCCACAGTACTTACTAACATTATATTTCTTAAGTCACAATCGGTCAAAGATGAGAAAACGTCAGTGAGATGCAGAGCCAGGTACAGCTATGTATTAGATTTAATAAAGTACAATGATAATTCATAAATGCTGACAGTATCTGTGTACAGAGAAATCTACATTCCTATCTGACTCAATAAAGGACTTTTACAAATATATTATTTTCATAAGTACTTTACAAATATATAATTTTTATATGTACTGTACAAATATACAATTTTTTTTTTAAATAATATTTTTATTGGACATTATACAAGAAAAGTAACAAAATTGCTCCAGTGATCATGTTAACATACATTGAGATAACATAGATTTATGCAATTGTGAGTATAATTCAAAAATGTTATACAATTTCCCAGGTAGGTACAGTCTTCTTATCTTATATACCAGCTATTATGATCAGAACTTCACCATCACCGGCAATCATATCACCATTTAATCTTAGGTTACATCTAAAGGGAGTGTTTCCATTTAATAACTCTAAATTATACCAAGAGGTTAATTGGAAGGCTTTCCTCAATAAATCTCTAGAACCTTGTGGTAGGGTGTTTATATATGGAAGCCAGGTGTCACAGAATTGTTAGACTAGTTTTTCTTTATTATTTATAGTTGCTATCCAATCCATCTGATAGAAGTATGCTAATCTACCTATCATCATGTTTAAAGATGGGGACTCTGGCGATATCCATTGTGAGAGAATTGCTTTTTTTCCCCCTGCTGCAATTATTAGGAGCAATTTCCTGTTTCCTTTTGTTAACGTACGTACGTGTTCTGTTCATGTATATCCCAGAATACCCATTGTTTTGTAGGTGTAAATGAGATGCCAAGTTTATATTTTATATAGTCTGCAATCGTGTCCCAAAAACTTTATATCTTAGGGCATGACCAAAGACAATGTATAAGGTCTGCCACATTTTCTTGGCATTTAAAACATTTAGAATCGGATGAACGACCTATTATAAATCTTAGTTTTGGTGTTAAATATGCCCTATGTAAAATTTTAAAGGTCATTTCCCTATAGCTACTAGATACCAATGTTTTTTCTATTTTCATTGTGGCTTTCTGAATTTCTGAAAGAGACAGTGACGGGAATTGGGTTTGCCATTTTGCCATCCCTTTAGCTACTGACTCTGGGTTCATTCGTGAACGAGTTTCAGAATACATTTTTGCCATTGAGAAGGAAGTGGATGTTTGGCGTTGCAGCGTGTCATCTAGCCCCGCCCTCTCACCATGTGATGGCATCAGGCGTAAAATCCTATCTATGTAACTTCTAGCTTGTATATAGCAATATAAAGGTATTTTAGCATCCGGGAATTTCTCTTGTACCTGTGCATATGTAAGCAGTTGAAGTGAATTTGGAGTCAGAATGTGTGAGACAAGGTATGGACTTTTCCCATTTTTCAGATTAAATACTGTTGAGGACATACCATTCCTAAACTCTGGATTATAAAAAAAACTGTGTACATGTGCAATAAATTTAATTTAGAACGTACCTGTTTCCAAGACTTATATGTGACGTACAGTAATGGGTTATCTTTTATCGTAGATAAAATGTCTACTGACTTTGTATGTAGTAAGACTGCCAAGTGTATTTTTGGCATGAAGGCTTGATCTAATGTTGTGTTAGTAAATTTGTTAGTTGCGTTTATCCACTTAATTGCATATTTATAGGTGGCTGCTTGATTATATTCCTGGATGTTATGTAGATTGATTCCGCTGTAATTGCGAGGTTGTTGTAGTTTATATAAAGATGTTCTTGGTCTTTTTTGAAACCAAACAAATGTTTGGAATGCCTTATTTAATCTTAAATATTAAATACAAATGGTAGCATTTGTATGTGATATAATATCTTTGGAAAACTGACCATTTTTATCAGGTGGCAATGTCCCAGAAATGAAAGTGGCAGGTTCCTCCATGAACGTAATTCTGAAATTATTTTGTTCAATTGTGTAGTTATGTTGCACTGATATAATTGAGAATGGTGCTTTGGTATGTCCCAAGTATTTTAAAGTATGTGTAACCCATTTAAAAGGAAACCTATCTCCCCATCCCCTCTGAGCTGCTGGCAAGAAAGCCATTGCTTCCGTTTTCTGTGTGTTAATGGTGAAACCTGAGACCTCTTTGTAGACTTCCAGTTCTTTTAATGTGGATGGAATTGCTTCTCTAAGATTTCTAATGTATAACATTAAATCATCTGCAAAGGCAGATACTTTTAGCTCTAAATCTGCTATTTTAATTCCTTTTCATTCTTTTAGTCTATCAAAGTGTCATAGTAAAGGGTCTAAGGCGATATTAAAGAGAAGTGGGGATAAAGGGCACCCTTGTCGCGTTCCCCTGTGCAGTGAGAAGGTGTTTGTGTTCATATCGTTAATTGTTAGAAAAGCTTTAGGTTGATGATAAATTGGGCAAAAGATATGTACAAATTTTGGGCCAAAATATTGGAATTTAAATAACCTTGTGAGATGTGCCCAAGAAATACGGTCAAAGGCTTTATCTGCGTCTTCTGAGCTAACTACTATGTTATGTCGTTGCCTAGCCATGTGAGTCTTTACCATTGCGGCTATTAAATGACGTATGTTATGTGTTGAGTGTCTACCCTTTGTAAAGCCTGTCTGTGCCTGATGTAATAATGTAGGTAGGAATTGTGGGAGCCTGGTGACTAATATTTTAGTAAACATGTTTAGATCCTGGTTTAGTAGAGATATAGGTCGATATGTCTGTACTAGTTCTTTATCTTTATTGGGCTTTAGAAGGACTATTATTCTGGCTAAATTAAATTCCTCGGGGGCCAGGTTACCTTCTAAGATAGAATTAAATAATGTAGTTAGATGAGGCACTAAATGATCTGACAATATTTTATAATATTCCGAACTCAAACCATCCTGTCCCGGAGATTTACCGTTTTTTAGTAAGGCTATTGTGTGCTAACTCCGAGAATGGGGCAGAAAGGATTTCCCTCTCAGTTTGTGTAAGTTTTCTAGGAGCTGCTTCCTTGATATACTGAATACCCTCCTGGAAGTTATCTGGTGCAGCTTTGTATAGTTTCTGGTAGTAAGACAGAAATTCGTTAGATATTTGGTTGGGGTCTAACATTGTCTGATGGATATATTATTTTTATATGTACTGTACAAATATATTATTTTTATATGTACTGTACAAATATATTGTTTTTATATGTACTGTACAAATATATTATTTTCATATGTACTGTACAAATATATTATTTTTATATGTAATGTACAAATATATTCTTTTCATATGTACTTGCAATTAGTTCTCTAGTTAGAAATGAGTGAAAAATGTATATTTGGAGGATACTGAGAAATATTTTGGACCCCCAACTGAATTTGTTTCCTCTAAACCACAATAAAGAGTCATGCAAATACACTCAACAGATACTAATCTGGAAAAGCAATCCAGCTATGATGTGAAATTACACATTAATATTTACATTTTTCTGCCAAGCTAATGCTTCCTGCTGTGTGTAACTGCAGCTAGACAATGATTATCTTATTTGACACCCGCTCTGCAACTTAGGACAGAACTGTTAATCAGATGTTTTAATAATGTGGTTCACTAACCACAAGTCCTCTTGGTCCTAGTTGCCCGGGATTTCCTTTCTCCCCAGAATCTCCAGTCTCACCCTGCCAAAGAAAAAAAAATAATAATACAATAGTTTATATGAGTCACATCATGTTTAGTGCAAATATTGTTTCTAATCTCTGCTTATTTTATGGACATAACAGGTTCCAGCTGTGTCAGTGTATAAGGGTGTCTGTCTGTCTGTCTTCACCACATTCATTATTTATGGTATGGCAGCACATAAGAACGAGTTTGTATACAACATAGGAAAACTGCATGTTTATTAAAGCCTGTCCCTTGGTAAAGTTACTATATATCTATACATTTGATGCTTGTCTATGTGAGTATTAGTTATCCTGGGCAGGTCTCTAAGCTACAGGTGTCTTCACAACTAGTGCGTTAGTATGAGGTCAGCAGTGTATATGGTTAGATTAATGATAAAAGATGTACCACACCTTTTTTCCTTTAGCCCCAGGATTTCCAGGATTGCCTTTACTGCCAATAGCCCCAAATGAACCCTACGGAAATGACAAAAATATTGAATCATATATCACACTTATCTTTATTAAACTCAAAAATATTCTGAGAAAATGCCTTGTATTTTCTTACCGGAATTCCATTTGCTCCATTTTTACCCTTTTCTCCTTTTATGCCATTAATTCCGGTATCTCCCTGTGGGAACAACACATATAAGTAAGCTCTTTAAATTATACTATTCTCAGAAGTATAACATATGGTCAAAGAATGACTACAGCATCCTAATGTAAAAATTACAGCTAAGCCTTCCACTTTTTTCACTTGTTCTAATGGTGTTTCGCTTAAATGTCATGAAGATGAAGTCATGCAGAGATAAGATAGCGGACAGTGAACTAATGAACATAAATGATGTTTCACAGGCGGATTTAGAGCAATAAACCATGCTGCAATATAAGGGAGGAGGGAGAGAATTACAAACGTTTGTATGCAGGGAAAGTACTTACCAGACTTGCTAATTGAACACATAATAAAAATGGGTTTTTATTTTAAACTATAATGTATTGTTAACCTACAAAACATGATCTCCCTTTTTGCTGTTACTCTGGATCAGCCCTTATATTGCCAGTACAGGAGGAGGCAAAGAAAATATTCCATGAAAGGGACATTTAAACAAAAATTTGATTTGCTTTTACTGGTTTTGGAGAAAAACTCTACATTTCATGTGTCCTGGGGACAAACAAGCTTCATAACCGTAAAGAAGCTCCTCAAAATGATATCAACAGGTAATCTATTAATTGATGTAAACAAAAAGGAAGAAATTAAATCAGAAATGCTACAATGTATAACTGCAGCCAATAACACAGATCACTGGAAGGATGCAAAGCTTCAAACGTGATATATATGAGATTGTGATCAATGTGTATAGCACTGTTTATACAGAAGAATATAGTGTTCCAATAGTCCAAAGTCTAATAGCAAAATATGCAAATACAACACAGAGTTTGTCAGAGTTTTCTAATGTCCAGATATGCACCGCTTATCAGAGTTCACTAATGTCCAGATATGCACCGCTTATCAGAGTTCACTAATGTCCAGATTCACACAGAATTTTGTCAAAGTTAACTGATATCCAGATGTAACATGTCCAAAAGAGGCAATGATAAATGGTGTCTGCCGCAACAATTAGTTGCGGCAGACCGAAATAGCTTACAGTTAGAAGCGGAGGTTTTTTTGGATTTCCGAAATGTATTTACAGAAGTAATCTATTAATGTCTCTTCTACACTATGGACCGGATCCAGACCTAAGTACACACCACTCTAGTACGTCTCCGCAATGGAGGCTTACATCCAGAATGTGTGATACTAGATGCCATGCACGTGAAGGTAGTGCACAACCCATGCACTCCCCTCACATGTACGAAGATTCCGAACACAGAAGCCTACCTTAATTTTACACACACACACCCCTATGTGTAAGGCATGCGTTCATAATGGAGGATTGTACATAAGGGCTTAGTTACTGTACAATTTAAATTCCTCCCCTCAATGGCGAACGGAACCCACTATGTGTACGCATGGTGGGTTCCATTCTCCACTCCAAAAATTGCATTTTCAAAATACATACAGCCGGCAGCTAATTCTCGTCTGTGTCTATTTTGAAAATGTCAGTAATTAGAGAGGATGTAGTATAGCAGATTAGTCTTAGGGTTAGGCTGCATGGAGGAGATGTAGTATAGAAGGGTAGACTTATTGTTAGGCTATGGATTCCTGCATGTCATGTCATCACGAATGTCATAATGACTCACTTTGCGTAATTGAGAATCGTTCTCATGTGTAATCACCATACTGTACCTGCGCATGCGTAGTATGAATACGTAAGCACGCTGCTGTTCGGATTTCATCAGCTATCTTCCTTATAAGATTAAGTCCCATGAATAATATATATTATAATATATTATATATTATAAATGGGATATGAATGAGAACTACAATCAACACATGTGGAACATTGCCTTTTAGTCATCACATTTATATCTTAAGAAGGACATGATAAACTTTTTAGGAGATTATTCACCTGTTTGTTATATTATTATTTTTTAGATTTTATCACGCTTAGTTTGTTTACACAGCGCCCAACAGAGATACTATTTTCCAGTATAATATAATATAATATATAATATAAGGGAAGACCTTACTTTGCTCACAGCCAATATTAGAAAAAGTTATTGTCTGTCTTTCAGTATTCTTATAATAAACTTTATCTACATCTCTTCATGTCCAACATTCCAATTTGTATGAATAATGTTCTGCAAGACACTATGCTCAGTTGTGTTTATCAGTCTGTGTAGTATAATGCCGATGCTAATATAAAAACCTACTTTCTATGTCTTCAACAATGATATGGATAAAAATATGAAGATGAGACCTTGTACTGGTCCTAGCAGTACCCCATACACAGCAGGAGCTTAGTCTGAAAATGTTCCACTGTTACAGAATGTGTGCTATAATATGACATACACAACACATATAAAAGAATGCAGATTTTGCTGAGCCAAGAGGAACACAAGAGGCATAAAAGACAATTACAATCTTACAAGTGCTTACACAATATTTACTTACACAATTTGCTCCCTAGTTTTAGTCGTCTGATAATTTGTACTAATCTGTTATGTAAAACAGAGACAAATGCATTTGACATAAAACAACAATTAACAAAAATATGGAAATATCTCCCATCTATTTTACTACCCAAAACCAGTTCACAACTGACACAGCAATGGCAGTGATGTTCTGGATCTGGCCCATAGTTCCTCAAGTTACACATACATTTTTGGCATACAATACATTTATTAGGACATTATGGCCAATCATAATCTATATATGGACTTGTCGATTGAAGTGTACCTTCAAATTGACATGTACCTTCAAAATGCTGACATAAACAGAAAAGTTACCTATTATAGTTTCTCATAGAAACATAAAAAGTGATAGCAGATAAGAGCCACATGGTCCATCCAGTCTGCCCAGTTGTTTATTTAAAACTATACTGAATCTAGACCCTATTTACCTCAATTTAGTTTGAGATTTAGGATAACCTTATATTTATCCCAAGCATGTTTAAACTGTTCTACTTTGTTGGCCTCAACCCCCTCAGATGGGAGGTTATTACACTGATCTATAACCCTTTCAGTGAAGTAATTTTTCGCACATTTCCTCTGAATCTACCACCCTCCAGTTTATATCCATGCCCTCGTGTTCTCTTATTCTATTACACCTTTTCTTTTGAAAAATGCCCCCTCCTCTAGCTGGTCACAACCCTTGATGTATTTGAAAGCTGCTATCATGTCCCCCCTCTCCCTTCTTTGCTCCAAGCTATACATGTTTAGTTGCTCTAGCCTTTCTTGGTATGATTTGTTACAACGGCCATGGACCATTTTAGTTGCTCTTCTTTGCACAGTCTCTAATGTATTTATGTCTTTCTGGAGATATGGCCTCCAGAACTGAACACAGTATTCTAGGTGAGGTCGTACCAACGATCTATAAAGGGGCATCACTACTTCTCTCTTTCTGCTACTAATTCCTCTCCCTCTGCAACCAAGCATCTGACTTGCCTTTCTTATTGCTTTGTTACATTGCTTGGCTACCTTTACATCAGATGACACACTCTTAACCAATTCTCCAGTCTACCTAGATCATCCTTCATTTTGTGTACCCCTCCTGGCATGTCTACCCTGTTACCCTGTTTCTCCCCAAATGTTGTTAAAGAAAAAATCCTCAACCTTTAAAAGATTACATGATGAGAATGTTTAGTTTAGCAATTATGTATGTAACTGTCTAGAACAAATCAACACTTGAAAATAATACCGCCTTCACATCTCCACCCTACAATAACTCGTTTCTTTCACCCAGGTTGTTACAGGGTGAAATGCAGTGTTAAAAAAAAAAAAAACCAAAAAATAAAAAAGCCTTGTTTTCAGTTGATTTTTTTCATGGAAAACAAAAAACAGAAATAAATGCCCGGTAGACCAGAAAGGAGACAAAACTACAACCGGAGCAAGCGGCAGTTTCCTAGTACTTGTGTGTCTCCTTTCTGACTGCCTGCGGTCTTGATATTCTACACTGTGAATTTAGTAGTTGTAGTTCTGTGTTTCCTTTCTGGCTGCCTGCGGTCCTGCTATTCTACACTGTGAATTAGTAGTTTTGTGTCTCCTTTCTGATCCGCGGGAATGCAGATGGACCAGAAAGATGACACACAACTACTAAATTTAAACCGTAGAATAGCGGGACCACAGACAGACCAGAGAGGAGACATACAATTACGAAAACGTTACTTTCTCCGGTTGCTGCATGCAGCTCCCGGCTAGGAGATTTGTTTACTATTACCGTGGCCATAGTAAACAAATCTCACCAATCAGATGTGAAAGATCCGTGTTGAAAAATCACACGAGACCTTTCACATTGCCACCTAACCAGTGTGAGAGTCGGGAAAAACCCTTCTTTTTTTCCCGGGTCCTTAGAAAATGGGACATATCACATCACCAAAAAAATACCCGGGTTTGGGATGAGACCCCGGTTTTAAGCAAAAGAACCCCGGATATTTGGTGATGATTTGAAAGAGGTATATGTAGTTAAAGGCCCTGATTCAGAGGCTGAAAATAAGAACTTAAAGTTACACCTGGGCTAAACCATGTTGATTTTAGCATTTTAAAAGTGAAGCTGATCAGGTATCCGTGTGCAATAAGTAAAAGCAAAGCATTCTCCCTGCATGCATAGATTAAAATTAACTTGACTCCCCCTGAAATCAACATGGTTTTGCCCAGGTGTAACTTTAAGTTCTTATTTTCAGCCTCTGAATCAGGCCCATAATGAGCTGTATATGAATGTAATTTAATTTGACAGAATATAACAAATAAGACTATAAAAACTGCATATGGGAATTGTTTGAAAACCAGATGTGGTCATTCGATAGCTAGTTGGAAGTCTCCTACACTATCTATCTTGGATAAATAACAAAGTACAAAGATAAAATAATAATATGTAATGTTTTACTGTAAAACTTGGATTGGATACTTATGTACATATTAGAAACAGATGAAATATCTCCAAAGAATTTCTGTTTAAAGTGGGATGAAATTTCATGAAATTTAAATAAGAGGTCAAAGACCCAGTAGTCTGGCTAAGTGGAAGAGTAAACACAGATATATAATAATTACTCAACTAATTGTTCATTTTAACTGATAAATCCCACAGGGTTTGTTACAAAACAGGTCTGCCAAGTACAATGTGCTTTTCCTGTGCTAGTGAATGCAAATAGTTATTAATGTGTCAGTTAAACATTTGTGTTTGAAGTTATTTTATATTTATTTGTATTGTAAGTACTTTATCTTTTACGGCAGATGCCTCATCCATGCCAGTGACAATAAAACACTACAATACTTGCTACTCTGCTTCATTGTCACTCCATTTTATGTACAGCTGTCAGCAGTAATGAAGAAACGCAGGTAAACATGAAAAAAAGTCCATATTCTCATTAAAGTATAGCGGAATACCCTTTTACCGGTAGCACTCAGAACACAGCATCGAAGAGATGCAGATCAGGACCCCACATACACTTTTTTGAGGTTGCAAGGGATGCATTCGCTACCTCCAAAATGCTGTTTTAGAAATACAGACATTCGAAAGCTTATTTTTGTCTGTCTCTATTTCTAACATGGTACTTCTTAGAAACTTTTACTAGTGAATGGGTAAAAATGCTCAATTTATTTTTCAGCATACTTATCCATTCATTAATTCGGACACCACCACCACACCACACTTGTCACACCACCGAACACTCGCTGGACAGGTGAGTATTACAGGGGACTGTATGGGGAGTTTTAGGGTTAGGAGTCTATTGAGTGTTTTAGGGTTAGGCTGTGGGGAAGGGAGTCTTAGGGTTAGGTTGTGGGGAGGGGAGTCTTAGGGTCAGGCTGTGGGGAGGGGAGTCAGGGTCAGGCTGTGGGGAAGGGAGTCTTAGGTTTAGGCTACAGGGAGGGGAATCTTAAAGTCAGGCTGCGGGGAGGGGAGTTTTAGGGTTAGGCTGCAGGGAGAAGAGGCTTAGGGTTAGAGTAATGGAAGGGGATGGTTAGGGTTAGGGTAATGGAAGGGGAAGTTAGAGTGAGGATGAGCATAAGAGTTGAAATTGATTTAAGAGCCAGTTCGAAACTGACTGGGAGAAAACAGTCCTTTTGAATAAGGGCCATTCTCGTCACCGACACACACCCTTACTGCACATGCTCAGTGCTAAAAAATCATGACCCTCCATAGTTAATTCCTAATTCACATGAATTATGAGCATTACTTCTTTGCTAATTTGACCAAAGCAGTAACACTTTATCCCCACCCAGAGGTGTATCTACCCCTGGGCCAGGATGGCACCCACCAGGGGCACCAGCCAAAGGGGGGTGCTGTCCGGCAATGCCACCCGTGGCTAAAAGATAGTGTTGCCTAGTGCAGAGCTGGTCTGGATTAAGACTGTGGATGGATGCTTTTAAAATGAGGGCTGGCTGGTGCTAGGATACCCGCGGTCACAGGCTCATGATGGGAATACTGGGAGTAAATGGGTAATGGGGGGGGCATCAGTGCCTTACTTTGCCAGGGGCACTGGACCCATAGATACACCCCTGTCCCCACCATACTTTCTAATGTACTAAGATGACTTATACCACTGAAAAGGAAATTCCTTGTGTTGGGTACTCGGTGGCTTCAGCAGTCTGTGTTCTGAAAATAACAATATTGCTAAATAGTTGGTTCATTTACAGTGAACCACCTGGAATGATGCCAAAAGAATCTGCAAATAGATAAACTAAAATAAAGCACATCACAATATCTCTTAAAAGTATGCTACATATTAAACCTTAAATCAAACAATAAAATGTAATAGTTAAGTAATGTTAACTTAGTAAAATCAAGGGTCCGAATCCAGGATTAAGCTCAGAATTAGTAACGGACACCAACGTATGGAATTTTCTATCCTATATTCTAAGTGCACTCTCCTCGCATGTACAGCCCTTCCACATGCAGAGTCCTGTATTAAGTCTCCGCATGGTGCGAATGGTGACGTACAGCATGCAGTATTCTATGTAAGGGCTCAGCCAAGCCCATATTGTAAAATTACCATTCTGGATCCCATACACCATGTGTATCAAGTAGACTGCGTTCCAGTGCTGGAGTACTTGTACTGTGTATGCGCATTACGAATGTAAGTGGCTTACGCAAGCTGTGTGTGTAACTTAGCAATTCTGGTTCTGGTTCAAGGAGAACAATAGCACAGAATTAGGTAGAGCTGACTTTACTCTAGTCACAGGGGACATAGGTGAGAACAGTGTTTTCCAACCTTGGCCCTCAGGGACCCCTAACAGTCCATATTTTCTAGGTTTCCTTAAAGAATCATGTGATATAATGAGCAGCACCTGTGGAGCTTTTAAAATGTGTCAGTTAGTAATGAACACACCTGTGCTCCAGCAGTGAGACCTGGAAAACATGCACTGTTAGGGGGTCCTGAGGACTGAGGTTGGGAAACACTGGGTGAGAAGCATCACACACTGATTTTCTGTTTTTCAATGTTACAGCTAAACAATATATTGGAAACATCTGCTTTTATTTAAAACATTTCACAGGCATACCTCCAAGTTTCAGTCTAAAATATCATATGTCAGTGTTATTATACGGAAACAAGTTAGTCTCAAGATTGTTTACTATGAACTATTTCACCCAATTAAAGGGTTTTGTTTTTGTCTATTCATCATTCTGTTGCCACTGATAGTTTGGCAACAAATGATTTCTATTATCTAGTATTTTCTGAATTTCTGTTAGAAGCTGTGCACCAAACAACACGATAATCACTGTCCACTTTATATAGAAAGGAAATGGCTCTAGATATAAAGGCTTTCAGCAACAGCAACAACTAAATGGGCCACAATCAAATATCCAGCTTAGCCAAACTGCAGCACTCCAGGGGCCCGATTCAATTAGCTTCACACACTGCGTTATTTGCGTGGCGAAGCTAATCCAGAGAATTTATTTCGTGAATTTTTATGTGCACCCCATAGAGGTGCGTATAAAAATTAGTAAATTTTCCCTACCGTAATAGATGGGAAAATGTGCACCATGAGCTTTTTCCCGTCTTCGCTGCAAATTGCATCGGGCCCCAGGTGTTGCAAAACTACAAATCTCAGCATGCTCCAACATAGGCATAGCTAATAATACCTTGCACTGCATTATGGGAATGATATGAAATGAGATTATTTATTTGACAACTCCCTCACTATTATGTTTATGTGTATCTATTAACAATAATACAAGAGCTGGATAAAACGAAAGAAAAAAGTTGTAGTTGTTTTTACATTTGAGAGTACCGGTATATAGTCAGGTACACATTATTCAATTATCAGGCTGATCAATCTGGAACTTGGAGAGTATATATGATGGAATGCCAACAAAACAGTCTAGAAAGGTTTCTGACTGATAATAGTATTGGACTGGATCCAGAATTTAGACTGTCAGGTCACTTATAGACCGTCAGGTCACTTACGCATGCAAGGTGTGTAAGTGACCTGACTTGACTGGAGGGCGTATGCGCCCTTCAGATGTTACGCTAGAGTAGCAACATTCGTACGGAACTTTGTTCTGTATGAGCCCATTTCCTAGGAAAGATGCAAGTGTACAGTGTGGGAAGGGGCTCCCACACTGGTGCGAATCAGTAGTCGTACTGACCGCTGATCCGCACAACAGAATTAATGCAGGCTTATGGCAGCGTAAGAGAGGGGAGTGACAGAGGGCGTGCACTCCCCTCTCTCTCTCTCGGACGAACAGACCCCTGCACGTACGGAAAACGTGTGGGGGTCTGGATCCGGTCCATTTCTTGGTTTGCAGAGACAATCTGATCAGCCCTCTTCTGATCCTATAAGAATGGCAGGACAAGGTCAGATGATCTGCAGGAGGATCAGCAGTGTGTATATGCCACACAATTTCCTCAGCTATCTGACCATTTTGTTAGGAGTTGGGGAAATGGTGCTAGTGTGTACCCAGATTAAGGTTGTGATAACAATATACAATGTATTTCAATAGATTATGCAAAAAACAGGCACAGTTTTACGCAGAACCAATCAGTCACTTTCTCATTATGGCCCTGATTCAGAGCTACGCTTCCATCTATTTTTCAGACGGAAGCGCAGCCAAAATGTCTACTGCGCATGCCCAGATCGGGAGCGCGCACAGAATCCGTTTGTGATCGCATCCAATCGTGCTGCGTCTGTGGAATGATATTTAAATTAGAAAAGGGCCGCTTTTCTCATTTAAATACTGTTTCCACTGGGGTCCGGTGGCTGCTTAATAAGCCTTACGCTTACACCATCTCTTGAGATGGTGTAAGTGTAGGTTGAGCTCACCGGAGCTGAAAAAAACCCAAGTAATTTGTTTAATTTAATTGCCGCAATCCGAAGGGTCGCTTTTCTCATTTCAATACTGTTTCCACTGCGGTATAGAAAGATAGAACAGCCCGCCAGGGCATGCTGCCGCTAATAGAACTAATAGTCCAAGCATGCCCATGAATGACAAGGCATGCTTGCGCTAGTAGCACTACTATCAGCAGCATGCCCTGCCCCAAAAAGCGTTAGATGCTCATGCCCTTTAAAAAAATATATATACTGTGTCCTTCCAAAAAAACAAATATTTAAACGCCCCAAGTGCCCCCCTATGTTAAATACTAAAATACTGAAAATACCCCGTCCCTTTCATAAAAAAAAAATTACAGTGCCCACATAAAAAAAAAACCGCGACATGTGCCCCTTCAAAATAAAAAATACTGAAACACGCACCTCTGAAACACGTTTTAGCGGTTGCGACTTCTGCATCCGCTAAAACTCTGAATCAGGGCCTATATCTGCTAAAACATTTGCAGAATTTGCAATGGGACCCAAATTTACTTTGTTTACAATATCAGATCAAACCCGTCTGGAATCCTGATTACATTCACACATCATTCTTTTTTTTCCTCTTACTCTTATCTTCCTCTTGATTTACTATAATCATTACCATTACATAGAAACAGCAGAACAAAATTAATAATTGTGGAACAACAATACATATGCTACATGTGGTGGGGACTGACCAAACTGAAAGTGCTGTTTTATCCTTTTCATTGTAGCTATACATACATCTTTGAAGCATAAAGTACATGCCATGTTCCGATTTCTATCCTGTAGAATGGGGTGTGAGCTTGTTTCATTTTTTTGTATTTTTTTTATCAAATCAATTTCTTAAACCCCTATGTCCCAGTTCCTAGAGTTGCCAATATTTAAGTTAACAAAGACCAGCTGCAAATACATTGGTCTTTGCTAACTTAAATATTGGCAACTCTAGGAACTGGGACATTTTGCAGCTTAAAACAGGTGCAGCGCAATATTGTCAGTCATTAAATAGGGCATACGCAAACACTCTAACTTAATTAATGATAAAAATGCTAGGACTGTTATCAACAACATTAATGAATATAAATCAGATATGCATATTTAAAAAACTAAAACAGATCATATATAAATACACATTTAGATTAACTATGTCTTTGAGCATAAGGTTTCTTATATATTTTCCCAAACTTTGCCCTAATTATTACATAATCCTCATATCAAGTCATCTGTGTGCTAATACTTTCAGCTGTTTACAAATGTGTGGAGGCATAATGACATACTTTACAAGCAGAGACTGGTCCATTATGTACAGAAAATTAGGAAAGAGAGGATTGTATTCTGATTTCTTACCTAACATTCAAGGCAAAGTTTTGGGGAAAAGTAAATGCAAGACCCAAATTTGCAAATATGTACAACTTTGGTGTACTGTTCTTTAAAGTAGCAAGCCAGTAATAAAATCTAACAAGCAAATTATCTTAAAGCATCATGTATTATTTATGCTATGTAACAACATGGTAAAAAAGGTCATATGCTGTAGTCTATAATATCAAGATAATGGGCTGAATTTACTAAACTGCAGAAAAGAAAAAGTGGAGATGTTGCTCATAGCAACCTGACATTTTCTAGTATGTAAGCTAGAATCTGATTGGTTGCTATGGGCAACATCTAGTAATTCTAGCCCAATATCTTATTTCAAATTGATAGCTACTCAGGTTAAATTTAAACTTCCACTCCCCAAAACTGGACCACAAGTGCAATAAATGTTAGTTACATTTTAATATGTCACAAAGTATTACAAGAAATTAACAAAATGATCAGTTTACCTGAGGCCCCTTGAAGCCTTCATCACCTCGAAAGCTTTGCTCACCAATATCGCCTTTAATACCCTGTATATAAATATTTATGTTATTCACTTATTGAGAAATATACATTTATTTTCTTATATAGTATAATTGTAAATGTGTAACATGTACATATTTAGAAAAGTGGACTGTAGTATATACCTTGATTTATAAAGATTTATTTGTGACTTGAATTTTAGTTATGATGCACAGTCAAGGATCAGAGAAACAGCCCATAGACTGTCTGGATTTTGAAGTCTAGACCAAATGATCATAAGTGTGACAAGCAAAGGGGTAGTAAAATTCCTAGTCCTAAGCATTTGCTTACATAATCACAATATTAATCAATCGTTCCCTCCATCCCACACTGTTTATTATATATGCCTTTGTCATTCTTTTTGCATATTCTAATGATGACACTGGCTGCCTCATTGACACATTATAGACCAAATATATCTCATTTTGCATAGCTTGAGGGAAACAAATGGAGCAATAAATGAAAATATCATACCGGTGGACCAGGGGGACCTCTTCTACCAGGAATTGTCTGAAAAGTAAATTCAGTATAGTTATTAGAAATATAATATATCTACATATGTTTACATACATACAAATATTCTTGCTAAGACAATTCAGCTTAGATGAAAGCTGGTAAAGTTTTTCTGGTTACATAGATGGAGCGTGAGGATGGGCTCCATCCATTAGACCTTTAGGGCCTCCTGCCTGAGAGCAGGTTAATTAGTATAGAGACCTAAATGAATTGTGTTTATGGAACTGTGTTGTATGGTTTTGTTTCTATGACATGACTACCTTTCTTGTCACTATATACATATATAAACTATATACTGCATATAACGAGAGAGAGAGAATGTTTATTATCTATATAATTTACAGTCTGAAGTATGTCATTACTTTCCTATACTTTAGAACCTTACTCCATGCCCTTTGTCACCAGATGATCCTTGTATTCCATCTTTTCCAGGCTCACCCTAAAATGATATTTAAAAGAAAAAAATCACAACAATATTGTATAGTAAAAATTCAATTAATTTCATTAAAGGTAATTCAGTGGCAGATTACAATAATTCTGATTATAATTGAGGGCATTCTGTTGTTCTACTTGTGAGTGCTTGGGAGGTTATTGCAAGGATATGGCACTAGGTTTTAGCTGAGTAAAAAACTGCAGAGGGTAAAAGAGTGACTCATGAATTTGAGACTCTGCAAGCAAAATGGGACATTTAAAGCAATGTCAGTCCTACTTTATATACAAGATGCAGTTGCAGGTACGAAGGGATGATTTTCAAGAATGATGCAGGCTAAAAGCTTTCATTCGGCTGCACCATTCCCGAATGCATTTTGAGGATGAAAACCTTAATTCTGGAAAAGAATATAGTTAGGGTTAAGGGAAAAGGGATCGTTAGGGTTAAGAAAACAAACCTGTCGATGCTCCGCTGTTCAAAAACCGTTCAGTTGTAGGAGAGAAGCTTTTTGAGGGCAGACTGCCAAAAACTGACGGCAGTCAGCACCTCGTTGCCACAAAGTAATCTGCCACAAGGCGGTGAACCACAGCCATTATATACAATCAGTATATTTTTCAGATCCTCTATATGTGGTAACACTATAGGATAACTATTTTGCAAAGAGGGAAAGCTTAGATGCAAATTGAATCCATTCTTATCTGTTGCTGTGGCAAACATGACCTTCTTTCTCACAGCTCTAATCCAGCAAACTACTCTTCTCTGAACTTACAACCATAAATAGTTAACCCAGCCCATACTGTATAACTTACATCCTCCCCCCGCCCGCCTTGCGTACTTTTTGCGGGCGGAGGGAAATACACGGACCTCCTATTACACGTTACTGAGCTCTATATGATAGGAGATACATGCGCTTTATGCAGGGGTGGGTCTCCGGTTAGAATGGGCATTTTTCTAAAGGGATGTTTTATACCAGCCAGTTGCGAACTGGCTGTGAAATCATATGAAGGATGAAGATGCAGAAGCAAATGGTGAGTATTGATGTAACCCCAACCCATACCCTAACCCTCCCCTTCCATTACTCTTCCATTACCCTCTCCTCACCATAGCCTAGCCTTAACTCTTTCCTCCCCGCAGCCTGACCCTAAGACTCCCTTCTCTGCAGACTAACCATAAGACTCCCCTACCCTTAGACTAACCCTAATCCTCCCCATAGACCGCCCTTTAATACTCACCTGTCTCAACGGAAAGCAGTGTACAAAGAGATGCACAACGAATCCCTGGCACCGATGGGTGAGTATTTCCCAAACCCTATTACTAATCCTCACCCTAACCTTCCGCATCCATTACCCTAACCCTCCCCTTCCATTAACCTAACCTTCCCTCCTCTGCAGCCTAACCTTCCCTTTCTACGATCCATCCCCTCCCTGCAGCCTAACCCATACCTTCCCCTTCTGCGCTCCATCTTTTCCTCACAATCTAACCCTATTCTCTGTTCCCTCCCTATAACCTAACCATAACCCTCCCTTCCCTGCACCCTGACCCTAATATTCTCCTTCTTCAATCCATCCCCTTCCCGTAGCCTAACCGTAAAGGTCCCCTCTAGGATTCCCTTATACTGTGAGGAACCTGTCTGGTTCTCTCCCAGGTCTTGCATCGGTTGCTGCGCTGTGTCTGTGTGAGAGCTTTAGGGAACTGTCAGCATAGCTGTTATCATAATGATAGATCTTTTGGCATACTTAGGCATTTATTAAATGTTTTTTCTAAATTAACACTGTTTTGAAATAATCTGTTGGCCGTCAATATGACAAAAAATGTGTAATTTCAAAGCTGTAAGCGGTTTTCTGTTACTCACAACTTTTGGATACATTTAAGTAATTTTATTCATGTAGGCTGACTGTAAATAATTTAATCTACAGACTGTCCCGCTTTAATTTCCCTCGATTATAGCCGCCAGCCACATCGGTGTGGCTGGATCTCGGTATCCCTTCCCGAGTGGTCGGTTTACGCACAGACAGAGGGGTGTTGATTTATTTGGGTGGCCATATCCTTCCGTTGCGTCTAGGGCAGGGAGTACCTGCCCTCAAGTTGGTTCTATGGAGTATCTGAACCCCCCCCCCCCCACGCATTTGGTGCCACCTCTTCACTAAGGGCCTGATTCAGAGGCTGAAAATAAGAACTTAAAGTTACACCTGGGCAAAACCATGTTGATTTCAGGGGGAGTCAAGTTAATTTTATTCTATGCATGCAGGGAGAATGCTTTGCTTTTACTTATTGCACACAGATACCTGATCAGCTTCACTTTTAAACTGCTAATTAGACTTGAGCTGGGAAACATCACCTTTTAGCTATAATACTGTTGCAACAAATGAAATTTGACTCCCCTGAAATCAACATGGTTTAGCCCAGGTGTAACTTTAAGTTCTTATTTTCAATCTCTGAATCAGGGCCTAAATTCATATTGCTAATTCTTTAATAAACCTATGCCCCCCTGTGTTGTTATTCATTTATAGTTATTATATGTGTATAGATAGTTTGTGGACATAGGTTGGATGTTTTAAGGGGCAAGTCAGCCTTTGACGATTTATCTAAAATATAAAGTATAATTAATGATGAAATAAATTGGATGGATAATCACCTCAATCCCAGCATCTCCTTTGATTCCCTTGGGGCCAGGAATAATGTTGCTAGTCCCAGGCTCTCCCTGGAATTATACATTATTATACAGTATTGTTAGAAAAAAATTAAGTAATGAAAACAACATTACAAAATATTATACATGATAGTATACAGTTTATCTCTTCATGACTTTAAAACAAACCCAAAAAACCTACAGTACTATGAAACATTTTTGTAAAGTATATATGCTACAGAGCAGTGCTCCTCAGCCTTTTCTCACCCTCAGTACACCTAAGCCCTTCCCAGAATTCCATGGCACGCCAAAAGCAAAATATACAAAAAAGCAGCAATTACAACTAATATTATTAACTATGTTAGCCAGTAGCCCCCGTCATATCTCTCCAGCCTTGCCAGTAGCCCCCATCATGTGTCTGCAGCCTCCCTAGTAGTCCCCATTCATGTGTCTACAGCCTCCCCAGTATTATTATTATTAACTCATATTTATATAATGTCACAAATTGTCTGCAGTGATTTACAGAGAAAATTAGGCATTCACATCAGTCCCTGCGCCTATTGTAGCTACAGACTAAGGTCCCTAACACATACATATACTGTACACATACATATATTTTCAGTGTTCCTCGTTCTTCCTGGTGCTGTCCTCCAAGGCGCTGTGTGCAAAGCCAACTTAACCTGCGGTCACACCAGCGTCACACTGCAGGAAATCCCAGCTGACACCGACATTCTGTGTCAGTATCAGGGATGGACTGGGTGGAAGCTTGGCCCAGAAGGGGGTGGGTTGGGGGCAGGGTGTAGGTGGAGTGTGGAACAAATGGGGAAATGATTTCCTTAAGGCAAGGTCTTCCAGTGCTTTTTTTCTCCTGTTGGAGGCATTGCACCGCAGCACACTTAGCAACTTCCAGTGTGCCACGGTACTGGTTGAGGAGCACTGCTATAGAGAGAACTGTATACATTGTAACTGTAATACATTTAGCAGCAATAAAAACTGAGCAATCTCTTGCATCTTAAGTGACTCATAAAATAGGATTACTGACATTTTTATAGGATTTCTTAATCTTATTCCAGTATCATCCAGATATAGCAAGCCATAGCATGAAGTACAAATCTTTGTAAATAAGACCCTATAAATATCTGAACATTTGGGTTAAACCTAATGATAAAATGTAGCAATAAAAAGAGCGTCTATTCAGTGTACTAATGTCTCCTTTGAGTGCAGTATGCCTTGCAGGTTCTACACCTGTCTACAGTCTTCTTTCTGACTCACTACTAACTCTTTGTGTTCCTAGATGCAGAGAACACAGTGGGGCTGAACCAGTAGGGGTTTGAGTTTAGAGGTTATATTTTGTAGTTCAACTCTAAATTAAAGTTTAAAAACAAAGCTGCTCAGTATTTGTGTATTTGCAAATGGTAACCAAAATCATTAGATAGATTTGCACCTTTTTGAGCAGTTACTCCTAACTCTGAATCAGCCTCAATGAATTCTGGATATCTTGGTCACTCTTCCACTCTTCTTTTCATAGATTTCACCTCTCTCTGCATTTCTATATTTAATAAACAATCCGATGACAGTTTACACGAGTTCCCAAATGTTGCGCTTTTCTTCTACGACTATAGTGCTTGGCAATTATTATAATGAGTTCCACTTGTGGAAATGTGAAAATATACCAGTCAGGAATAAACACACATCTGCCCCAGCAAGAAAATCTGGAAAACCGGCACTGTTGGTGGTCACTGACAAGAGAGTTTGAGAAACACTGATCTACCTACTGGGTTTTTTTCTATAGCTGTGGGCATTTTAGAAAGATTCATCTCCTTTATTCTCTGCTACCGTTTCTCAATGACTATTTCATACTCTCTAACATGACCCCTCCATTCGGTACAAAATACTCTGCTCCTGCTCTTCCTTCCTAATCATGTAACTTACAAAAAAGTACTGCAGTCACAACAGCACATATAAAGTGATGGTAAATACATCTAATTTTTTATATTAAAGGCTGAGGAAAATAGCAGACCCTCCAACATGACCCCTCCATTCGGTACAAAATACTCTGCTCCTGCTCTTCCTTCCTAATCTGTGATTGCAGTCACCTGTGTTATACTAGTTATTTGAATAGAAAGGCGTGTAACACAGGTGACTGCAATCACAGATTAGGAAGGAAGAGCAGGAGCAGAGTATTTTGTACCGAATGGAGGGGTCATGTTGGAGGGTCTGCTATTTTCCTCAGCCTTTAATATAAAAAATTAGATGTATTTACCATCACTTTATATGTGCTGTTGTGACTGCAGTACTTTTTTGTAAGTTACATATTGCTAATTATGTATTATTATTCAATATTCTATAATTGATATTGTTCATGCTTATGGTTATTTATCTTAATGGTATTCATATATTATTTAGGGTATTATTTATGGTATTCATAAAAAAAAATAAAAAATAATCCCTCCGGAAATGGTCACTGGGCATGTGCAGACACACAGAAAACTGAAGCTGCCACTGGAGTAAATATTAATAGCTTCCGGTAAGGGCCTTAACACGTCCTTCCCCTTCCCACCTAGCATGTATTCCATATGCTTCCTGCCCACTGAGGTCCCGCCCACCATTGGAAAGACTTCCAGTATATTATAGATGTCTCGGTTCAGTCCCATATACTTACTGTGGTGCCTTTCCACCCTTTATGTCCTCGGTCTCCTTTAGGTCCCTTTATTCCAGGACTTCCCTATAGGAAAATGTATTAAAATAAGGGAGCATATAGAACCATAAAAAAAGAATGAAAAATAAGGTAAGTATGATGAGCTCACATGCATTGTACTAATTAGAAATCAGATTGCTTATTTTTTGAGGTTTGTCTTTGCATTTGGACACATGTAAGTGCAATACTGTAGCTAGCACAGTGTAAAATAGTCCTTGACAGCCAGCTACTCCTATACCACAGAGCTAAAACTTGCGCCATGATCTTAGCCACAACTGATTAAACTATTGCACGTTGTAACACAAGGAACACATATTATTTGCCCTCCAAGGGATAAATCCAGACCTACGGGCTAGATACGTGAGAACGCGTAGCGTATTTATACTAGCGTAATTTCCATGCACTCCCCTAGTCACTCCCCTAACTCGTGCGTACTTTGGTCGTTTTATGCTGCCCAAACCCTACCTTAACTTTTCATAACGTAAGTACTGACGTATGTACTGGATTCACGTATGTAACAGCCTATCCCGGCCCATACTGTCCAATTAAAATACGCTAGTGTACTTAGCTCAGGATCTGGCCCCATGTCTGCAAAACAATCTTCTGTTCAATGAACCTTTGTAAAGCCAAACTCTCTCTATGTGATCACAGAGATTCTAGGCTCTTCTTAAAATCAAAACATAGCGGAACACACATATGTCCAGAGTTCATTTGTGTGGAGTAAATTACCACTAGACACCATGTTGAAACTGACATGTTACGTAGACAATGTTAATGATAAGTGAAATATAGCATGACGGTATTTAAGAAAGAAAAAAATAATAATAATAATATTCAAAATATATTATCTTACGGCCTCTCCGCTGTCACCCTTCTCTCCTTTTATTCCAGGAGATCCAGGACTTCCCTAATGCAAATATAACATAAAGGAAAAGTAGTAAGTATTGTGTATAGGTTGCACAACAAAAAAATCCATAACCAATGAACAACAGATATATGTAACCTGCTCTCCATGTAAGCCATCAAGCCCAGGCTCTCCATCTTCATGCTACAACCGAAAACAACAAGCATATTAATGTTTATGTTTATATTCCCTGCTTTTACAACATACTAAATTCATGTTTCAGCAACATCATACCCAATAAAAATGATAGACTTAAGGCTAAGCCACTTGAGATAAGAACCTTACTGGAAAATTAAACAGTGAAATACAGCACAAACATTTTTTGTGAAGATTGCATTGACTACACTGTATATTTACCAGTTCTTCTACACATGGGATGCAAATTTTAGTTATTTCTGTTTAATTCCCCATTAGACTAATGTCCTTCTGACCTTTTATTGCAAACAACATAACATGTGGCTTTATGTCTCTATACAGTCACAGAACTTCTTGGTGACTAATATCCTTGTAACTGAGAGACAACATATTATTTATTTTCATCATTAAGCAATTATGTAGCTATTTTAAAAAGGTCATTATCATTATTATTTTCTATAATAAATTAGCGTACTGAAATAAAACAGCTTTTGCTCTAAGTAAATTCAACTGCAAATTAAAGTTTTATGGGAGTTATATTTGAAGATGTCAAAACACATACCATTGCTCCTGTGGCCCCTCTGTGTCCCTGAGAAGAATAACAGCATGGTTAGTCACAGAAAAAGATTCCTTATCAAACCCAATATGCATTGCTATTAGTAATTTAATACTGAAAGGGTGGTTGATAAATGGAGTAACAACCCTTCTGAGATGGTTGAGGCTAACACATTGGAACAGTTTAAACATACTTGGGAATGTCCATACATTTATCCTCCATTTTGTAAAATATAATTAAAGCTTTCTAATGAGATAAAAGAAACAAATGTAAAGCTGGTCATAAACTAGAGCAATTATTGGGTGATTGGACGAATAATTGCTCTAGTTGGTGGCCAGACACGCTCTGGTACGATTATTTGATTTTTAAACATGTTTGATTTAGATCAGGAGCAAACTCCTGATATTTTGTAATGTACACAGAGAGGGAGAGAGGACATTGTGATTATTGTGGGACAAACCCAGTTTGAAGGGACCGCGTTTAAAGACCGCGTATACGCAATCTACGTTGCAACATGCAACGTAGATTACGTTTCAGAATTACTGCGCATGCGCAGTACATCATAGCGGAAAACCCTTAAAGCTCTTAAAAAGCTGCAGGGCAGACCCAGGACATACCCTGCCCTGACAGGGTAAAGGGTAAAGGGAGAGAGACTTGTTTACCATAGCAACAGTGCACAAATTCCTCCAATTAAGTGTGTAAGGTGAGACCAAGGTTGAAAACCTGAGTCGGCACCTTTCACACCACCATTTACCAGGGTCATTAGATCCGGGACCAAGATCCTGGTACCTTTCACATCACCAACAACCCTGGGTTGTTGGATCCTTGACCTGGGTCTAAGGCCAACAACCCAGGTTTCTATGATGTAATGTGAAAGAGGTATAAGGTAAAGAAACAATCTGACAAGGTGGACAGACTCCTCCCACAGAATCTTCTCACTGACTGATTTACAGACTGAATCTTCTCACTGACTGACTTACAGACAGAATCTTCTCACTGACTGACTTACAGACTGAATCTCTCACAGAATCTTCTCACTCATTATATTTGGTTTAGCACACAGCACAATGCTAGTGAAGCGGTCACAAGGTTAAATTCCACCACAGTGGTCTCATAGCTGTGGTAAATCAGCTGACAGTAACATACTGGGCTTAGACGTCCTGGGGCTGATGCAAATGTTTGCTCATGAATTGTGCATATTTTCTAACATTGAGTTATGGATTGGACTCATTTGCCGGATTAGGCCTTAGAGCTAGATCCAGACCCCTGCACACATGCTGTAATTACGCATTGTAGAAGGGAGTTCACGCTCCCAGCACTCCCCTCTAATGGTAGTAAATCTGGATACTTACGTGTCCAGAGGGCTACCTTAACTTTTATGACTTAAGTACGGACGCAGATCAAGTCATAACAGTGCTTCCCCGTCCCGGACCCTTCATTTAAATGCAATCCCCACCTGTATGGTGGAGATACGGCATTCGTATCTGAAGAGTCAGTCCCTTCATCGTACCATCAGATGTATGTACCTTATTTACGTACATCTGAAGGTACTTTTGCGGAACATGTGGCACGCGCATTTGTCGATGTTCCTAGACAAGGGACTTACGCAAATGACTTGTGTAAGTCCCCTGTCACACATACTTCTGGATCAGTGAATTCTGATTTGCCACGAATACACAGAGATTACACAGAGATACACTAAGCAAGATTTCCCTGTGTTAATTCCAATATCTTTTTCTTCCAGCCTAGACTTTATTTGTTTCCATTTACTATTTACTATCTAGTTTGGTCCATTGCTATCTGCTTCAAGACTTGCAGTAACCTTATTCTGTGTATATGTATTTGACCAACAAATTATTTGTTAATTTAACATTCCAGTGTTTGTAAGTGCATTTTACATGCAACCAAGCAAATCACAGCTGTATTTTATATATACAGTTTATTGTTATAACTAACATAGTTCATATATCTTTTTAACTATAGAAGACGTGTTTATAATGAATGGCCTATGTGATTATTGTATACATTTATTATCAAATGAAATGAGTGCTTATGTATTTGCAGTGTACATTGTGGATTACATAAGCAGTATATCTTTAGAACTATACATTAATGTACAGGATATTTGGGTAAAACCCATCAATTTCCAATAACATTCCTGCAGTGTTAAACTGTTACCTTGAACCCTTTGATTCCTTGACATCCACTGTCACCCAGCTCCCCCGTTGCACCTTGAAGTCCTCTTTGACCCTTACAAAAATGAAAAAAAAAAAGTATATATTACGTTGAAGCATTTAAATGAGATCCATTCAAACACCTAATGGATTTGTAATATTATCCTAGGTATATCCTTAAACCTCTGCTAAAATATCAATAATCCATATATTTGTTTGGAGCTAAATTTTTATATTGATAAATGTGTTTTCCCTAGAAACCCTATTACAATATTATGTTATGTTTATAATGTTTCATAATTTTGTGTAATGTATTGTTCAATATTTGATAAAGGTCAGACAGGGGGTATCCTACTGTATTTGTATCATTTATTGTTTAATCAGTAGGTTGATTTCAGTGGAGGTCTATTTCAGTGATCTACTCTGCAGAACTTGAATTACATTATATGGACAATCATTCAGTCTATAATAATAAAGGTGAAAAGTTTACAGAAATTGCACTGTCTGTGTGTTAAGAGTATTAAGAGATGGACATGGTGGTTAAGCTTCTGAATAGTTACACACTCCTGTCCTGTAATGAGGGTCAGAATACAGAGACTATTGTATATGGTTATTAAAAATTGTAAGGCACAATGTAGTAATAATAATAACATAAAAATGGAGCCATGGGTTAATTGCAAGTGTGAACTACTAGGATCATTCTCTGATCACCAGGTCATCTTAAGACCGGGACAGAGGACGGTAGTAACAAATCTAGGACTGATATACTATGTGGACTGATCAAATATGAACTTCATTGTTTCTGCTATGGTGGCCCAGATTCACACTACCGGACGTATAGCATATATGTCCGTATTCACACTACCGGACGTATAGCATATATGTCCGTAGTTTACCGTTTTTTGCTACTGCACATGTGTAGTACATTTTTTATGTAATCTACGTAACTTTTCGTTACGTAGATTGCGTATATGCTGTCTTTAGGACCGCATATACACAATCTACGTAACAAAAAGATACGTAGATTACATCCGGTTGTGTGAATCCGGGCCGGAATTCAAAACCCAAAATTGAAATATCACATTAATGGTTTTGAGAAACAAAAAATACAAAGACATTTTGTCAAAGATGATTAAAGTGATCCTTGCATCATGAAATTCTATACTCATTAGTCTACTAGTATCATTAGAATTCAAGACTTGCTGTTTCCAACAAGTGACTTTATTTGCAACGACTGTACTGGCTAACACAGGAACTCACCTCTTTGCCCTCTTCCCCTTGATGTCCTTGTCTGCCTTTATACCCATGCAGGCCCTGGATAGCAAGAGAGAAAGAGAGAACAGAATGTAATTATGCTGCAAAGAAAGGTTTAGCATCAGCATAGAAACCACCACTTTGAAAAACTGCTTTCTTACAGTTATGTCTATCATTGTAATATGTGTGCTATTAACTGTAATGATCTGTAACAGGAATAGTTTCCCATAGGTCCTAATTTAAAGTTATATTCAATTCTAGAGGCTAAACATGCACAATAAAAAGAATAACCTAGGCATTTTTTATTCCATGTATCTTAGTTTACACACAATTTAAACAATAAGAGCTCTTGAAGATGCTCTGTTGTGTCAGATATATATTAGATATGCCAGTTATCACCAACCATGTACCTGAATTAAAAAGAAAAACATGTTCTGCATGTGTCAACATGCCCAACCTAGTTGTTAGATGGCGCTAGGCATACACACATAAAGGAGCATCAAAATAATTTTAAGTTGTGGGGGTCACAAGATATACTAGTCTCTTGTAAAAAAAATTCCTCTGTTACCTTACTTTCCTCTTTGTTCACTGGCTCCTCCTGTGTCTCTTTAGTAAATATGAAAATAGGACCTTGGTCAGTCTCGGTAGGAGGCCCATGCAATTGATTGGCTGGCTTTCAGGACAGCGGAGATCCACTCCCAGTATGTGGCGCCTCCACTTCCTGGCCAGAATGTGCAGCCTTGCAGAAATGCAGAGCTCACATTAATTTATTACTGCCGTACATGCCAATAATTATGAAGTCAGCAAGATAGGGAAACTCCAATCAGAAGGCAAAGGTACAGGCTCCAAATGTTTTAAACACTACATAATATTATTCACTCGTGTTTGATTTATTTTAGGAAGGACAACAGATAAAATGATTAGACTAAAGCATTTTAATACTATTTTGGTTAGTTCATGGCTGACAACTTTTGCAAATTAATATAAGAGAGATTGTGATACCACTATCAAGGCAAAGAGATGTGTCCTGTTCTCCCAAAGGGGTGTATCCTGTACTGACAAAGGGGTGTGCCCTGTTCTGCCAAAGGGGTGTGTCCTGTGAAAGCTCAACAGATGGGTGTGTCTAGCACTGCCAGGAAAATTGTTTCTCAATATAAAAGGCAACAGCTAGTTTTTGATTACATCTTGGCCTCAAAGAAATTGCTATAGGTATAACCATAGGGAAATAGGTCACGATTTCTAAATTCTGTTATCATATAAAAATGATTTCTGGATCTTAATCAGCATCAGGGAGATTGTCAAACTCTTCACCGAGTCAGGGAGATCACCCTCTCACAAGGGAGTCTCTCTGATATTCAGGAAGAGTTAGCAACTATAGAGTATACTACAGCGCGTAATATCTTCCAATAATTGGATGAGTGGACTAATAATAGCTCTGTTGTATTGCCAGGTTTAGAGAACTGAGACCCATACTAAACACGCTAGGGATAAATGTCACCATAACTAGTACTCCCCACTGCAATTTGTAGCTGTAACATTACACAGTGCATGCTGGCTCAAATAACGACCACCATTTAGTAAATAATGCACTGATATCCTTTGAATCCTACATATAGTATTATATATTGTATTATATATGTCTCTTAGTAAACAAATATTGCTATACCTTCTTTCCGGGTTTTCCATATACTCCAGGGATTCCAATGCTTCCTACACATGTACAGAACACACAGCAGCATGTCTTTTCAGCAACACGGGACTGTAAGAAACCATATTACTTATTATTTTTAATGCTGGTGATTTGTATATTGTGTAATGCAGTTTTATAAAATAAAGTACATATCTGCTGAATCTCTTTAATATAGTTATCTGAAATGGAAAGAAAATGAAAAAGAAAGAAATCCAATAAAATTTTTTGGACTTACTGCAGTGAATAAGGTAAACTTTAATATAAAAATACATAGCTAATGGGATGTACAAAACGAGGCAGTATGTGTCACTGCCCTAGAGATCTTAGTAAACACTGGATTACTTTCAATATTTATACCTACTGCTTTTATTGTGGATGTACTTAGTCCCTCCACCTGCAGCACAGCCAGGTGTTACCTGTCGCAGGACCTATTTATGTTATGCCACTAAACTGGGTCATAAATAGGACTGAGGGCACTACAGTGGGGCATGACTGTGAACTGTATGTATAAGTACTGGTACTTTTTCATACAAAAAACTGCACTGGTTAAATCTGACTAACAATACTAAATGGGAGATAAAAGCAAACGGCTGGGTCCTGACTTAAGGAAAAGAGCAGACTTACGTACTCACGCGCAGTGCCTATTCTTCCGCAATGCTGTAATCCGTGCGCACATCAGCTTCAACAATGGATGTAGGACCACCTCGTATGTGTATGAGATACACATGGTGGGTGGCCCTAGGGATATAAATCATATGGTAAGGTCTGGGTTTAGCCTTTACAATCCACAATTCCTAATAGTCAAGGTGGCCCCTAACACAAACAAGGCAAGGGTGCCCTGCTATCCTACATGCAGTATCGCAATTCAAAAATTCCAAATGTTAGCCTCTGTTGTGGAGGTATTTCTTAGTAAATCTGGATCTGGCCCAAAGTCCTTATCTATAGCATCAGACAGGGAGACAGCACAACCTACTCCCTATTGGACACTACTGATGGCACTCTTGTGGCATTGCAGTACAAACACTTCTGTTGCCATGGGGAGGTTTGTAAACAATGTTGAGAGATATGGCTTAAAATCAAATTCTGTTTTGCCATCAGTAATTTTTACATATGTTCCATTTTAAGTTTTACACTGCTTCGAATGAACAGTTTTCTGTTAGTGTGGCCCTTGGATCCAGAAAGCTTGTGTATCCCTATCACAGGTAAACTAAACATGATTTCTGGCTATGGGATAAAGTTGAAGGTTCCTCTCTACTATTTATACATCATGACTTCCTATGTCTCTTTACCTTCACACGGAGAAGGCATTTTACAACTGATATCTAAACCCTCTTGTATCTCTATACATTTGTTATGTGTTGCTGACTGCTGAGGTCTGTCCTGTTCACACATTATGGTACCTTTTATTATTTGGGTGGTTGGGTTCTTGGTGCCTCTTTTCTCTATTTACTGGCAGTTTGTACTGAAAACTGAGGCATTGTTCTGTAAGTACAGTGTGTATACTGTGTTTTGGTATCCTTATGTTTGGAAAACTCAATGAAAAATGCTGAACAACAACAAAACAAAAAGTAAAGTGACTTTTAGTGACATTAACATGACATTAACATTAACATACCATTTGTTTAGCCAGTCTAGTTGCAATATCTGTCATACCAATATGCATCTGATTGTTATATTCTAAGCCTCTTCCAAATTCTATGTATTTGATGTCATCATACTGCTTGGTTCCTTCCAAAGCAACAGTAATTAAAGCATTTAAACCTGAAAAGACATTGACCTATGGTTATTACCGGAAATGCACTGTATTTCCATAAGCTTGTGTGGACATTCCTATTCGCTAACAGAAATTTTATATACAAATAAGTCTTGATTCGGCACAATAATTATTATGAATTTGCCTTTAACCAGCTGATAAATGTTTGATTTGTGAATCTTTCACAGTTGAATGGTGACTTTTTATTTTCATTGGAAATATGTATTCACATTGATGGTCAATAAAATCCTTAAATAATATAATATAGTGTCAAAATACATAATACGTCAGTTAGAGGACTGAATTATTTACTTATCATTGTAATTATTTATCTACTCTGAATTGTTGCTCTGTGTATATATAAGTGAGTTTGCAAATTTAGAGTGTCAGGCCTATTGCACCTCACATTGCAGGTGCTGTGTGCAGGGCGAAATGTGCTAAGCTGACCACATGCTAAACACTGCCCTTTGTGTGTAGAGGTAGGAGGTGGTTTCCATACACTATCATAAAATGCCCTCTTTCCATTTCTATTCTGAATAACAAATGACAAAATTATAAATAGAATGCAAGACCGCTTTTTATTCCATAACTGCAACTACAGATAACAAGCTTTACCATACCTCCTAACGGGTTTAGGCCCCCGTAGCGAATGGCCCTATTTCGAAAGAGCCGTATGCTCCCAGTCAGTTCCGAACTGGTTGGGAAATTGATTGTTCATGCCTCGAAGATTCATAGCAATCGATCCCCGGAGCACCAAACATGGTGCTCCGAAAGGTAAGGCTTCCCTACTCCCTTACACTAACCCTAAGTCTCCCCTCCCACAGCCTAACCCTATGTTACCCCCACCCCCACAGCCTAACCCTAAATCTCCCCTCCCGCAGCCTAACCCCAAGTCCCCCCTCCTGTAGCCTAATCCTAAGTTCCCCTACCCGCAGCCTAACCCTAAGTCCCCGGAGAGGGTTACTCACCTCTCCGGTGGTCTGGTCCGGCGGCGGCGCTGTTTTCTGAAAATGAATGGATGAGTATGCGAATCACATACTCACCCATTCATTTAAAAAAATCTGCAGTGTTACACATTCAAAATAGGGAAAGCCGAAAAGACACTTTCACTGTCCCTATTTCACAATCTGTAACATCGCAGCGGGGACTTGCAACACCTCCTAACATCCCAATATAGACAGGACTTACCAGCATTGTAGGCCCTAAGCAAAGCAATGCACTGGGGCCCCTACCAACACATTCATCATGGGCATAAAAATGTAATTATAAGTCTTGAAAACTACAAACATTAAAACATATAACTAATAGTTCATCACACTGCCCCTTCATCACACCGTGCTCCAAATCATCACACTTTTGCCCATTCACAATGTTGCCCCTTCATCATGCCCTCCTTTACACTTTTACCTTTTCTTTTTTGTCTCCACAGCCATCGAAGCGGCAGATTTACTAAAGAGCGAAACAAACTCGCCTTTAGTAAATCTGGCCCCAAGACTGGGGCCCTGGAAAACTGCTCATCGTGCCCATTGGAAAGACAGCCCTGCATATAAACACTAGCACAGATTGGATTATGATTCTCATATATTCTTCCTTTGCAGTGAGATGTAACCTGAATCTAAGTGCTGCTAATTGGCTAGTTGTTGCCCTTTTGTTTATTGCAAGGCCATGTCTATACTGTACTGGGGAATGAGGTAATATACTCTCTGTACACTGGTATAGACACTTAGGACCTGATCCAGACTTAATAGTGTTTTCCGTACATAAGGAGTTGCTAAAGTCCGCACATAAGAGGATGGCGCACTCCCATGACACGCCCCTCTCATGTGCGAATTATAGCTGAGTTACATGTCCATATCCCTACCTTAACTTTCTACGTGTATTGCTTTATGTCTGGAATGCCTTGTTGTATAGAAACTTGTGTAACTCAGCTGTCGTTATTAGGTCTGGATCCGGCCCAATGTTTCTAACTGGTGCCAAATAATGGCCATTTTACAAACTATTCTGTACATATTTGTATATTATATAAGGAACCATATTATAATTTTATAATATTTTAACTTTGATACTCCAAAAGATTTGTCCAGACCCAAGTTACATTCAAATGTAGAAATCTAATAGAGTAAGATGTCAAGATGTCATAATTTCTAGTATGTACCTTGATTCCGAAGATTTCCCACTGTCTGCTTAAGAGCTTCCACATCTTCATCTAGACCATCAGTAAAAACAAGCAGCATCTACAAAGAAAAATGACAGCATTCAGCATATATATATATATATATATAGGCCTGTGAATTATGTAGTAAAGACTGGAAATACATACTTTTGCGCTGTCTGTATTTTTTATGTTAAATGTCTCCCACATAGAATGAAGAATAGATGATTTGAGATGCGAAGGGCCAGAGACATGTTTTTTCTTTAGGTTCTGAGCTATATCTGGGCTGTAGACTTGAAAGTGAGAAGCATTAATGTGTTCATTTGCATTTGGAATGTAAACATTTAGACTGATTTGAGGCTTATGACCATGATTGCAGCTTGTACTTTTCACATTCATGATGCTGTTTAATATGTTTGCGATGTGGTCTTTAAGCTGTTGTTGGCCATGGAATAAATTGGCACCACTGGCATGGTTTGAAATGTCAAAACCCAACACGACGTCAACTGAACAATCTATCAAGAAAACATAAATGAGTAAGGAAGGGTTTTGAGAAAAGTTCTGCAGATAAAATTTCACAGAGCAATGGGTCCATTCACGAGGTGTATTGTTCCAGCAATACAATTAACTTTTGAATCTTACAATAGACTATTTATTCCTCATTCCACACAATGCCACTCTGCACTATATTTCTAAACCTCATTTGTTGCCAATGTTATCATTTCATTCTTTCTTGGACTTTGCCGAGTAATAGTAATAGATTTTTGTGTGTGGAACAATATGATTGGGGCTGGCAGAAAGAATTCCAATATCTTCCCAAGACATATTGCAATCAAATATTTGGTGTAACTAGCTCATAAATTTTAATAATATCTATCTCTTGGCAACAATTCTTCAAACCTAACCCCAATAGTATTACAATTATGTTGTTGTCTGCAGCTAGTATTTACTGTGCAATCATAACTGAGAAATAAAATAACCTAAGAAAATTTTACCTTACACTCTACTAGAAAGCAATGTAAGTGACTAAAGACCAGTCTATCAATGGCAGGAAAAGAAAAACTGATAGCTGTAAGTGTGTGTGTGTGTGAGTGTGGGTGTGTGTGGGTGTGTGTGTGTGTGTAGGGGTGTGTGTGTGTGTGTGGGGGTGAATGGGTAGGAAGGGAAGCAACTGGTAATGGATAAAAAAGGCCTAAGTGATTGCACACAAGTGACACCACTTTAGCTCAAACATAAGCGTGTACATATTTTTGGAGAATTGGATGAAGACTTCTCTGGAAATGTTAAAAAAAGAGATGAACAAATCTTTGCACACCCGGGTAGGTTAATGTTCCATGTTGAACAGCAATAAAATATTTAATTCTGCAGCAGATGCTCAGGTTTAGTTTGGATAGCTGGACAGGGTAAAGTTTCAGAAAAGTATGATTATTACGGTGGTTCAGTGAGTAGCACTTGTGTCTCACAGCACTGAGGTCATGAGTTTGTTTACCGCACTAGGCCTCATCTGTGCGGTGTTTGTATGTTCTCCCTGTGTCTGCATGGGTTTGTTCTAATTTCCTCCCACACTAAAAAAACATGCTGGGAGGTTGATTGGCTGCGGAATAAATTAACCCTAATGTCTGTATGTGTTTATGTCTTGTGGCAGGGACTGATGTGAATGTCAAATATTCTCTGTAGAGCGCTTTGTAATCTGATGGCGCTATATAAAAACTTGTTAACAAATAAATAAATATATATTTAGACCAAAAGACCATGAATGATTAGTATTGTATGAATGATTAGTATTGTATGAATGATTAGTATTGTATGAATGATTAGTATTGTATGAATGATTAGTATTGTATGAATGATTAGTATTGTATGAATGATTAGTATTGTATGAATGATTAGTATTGTATGAATGATTAGTATTGTATGAATGATTAGTATTGTATGAATGATTAGTATTGTATGAATGATTAGTATTGTATGAATGATTAGTATTGTATGAATGATTAGTATTGTATGAATGATTAGTATTGTATGAATGATTAGTATTGTATGAATGATTAGTATTGTATGAATGATTAGTATTGTATGAATGATTAGTATTGTATGAATGATTAGTATTGTATGAATGATTAGTATTGTATGAATGATTAGTATTGTATGAATGATTAGTATTGTATGAATGATTAGTATTGTATGAATGATTAGTATTGTATGAATGATTAGTATTGTATGAATGATTAGTATTGTATGAATGATTAGTATTGTATGAATGATTAGTATTGTATGAATGATTAGTATTGTATGAATGATTAGTATTGTATGAATGATTAGTATTGTATGAATGATTAGTATTGTATGAATGATTAGTATTGTATGAATGATTAGTATTGTATGAATGATTAGTATTGTATGAATGATTAGTATTGTATGAATGATTAGTATTGTATGAATGATTAGTATTGTATGAATGATTAGTATTGTATGAATGATTAGTATTGTATGAATGATTAGTATTGTATGAATGATTAGTATTGTATGAATGATTAGTATTGTATGAATGATTAGTATTGTATGAATGATTAGTATTGTATGAATGATTAGTATTGTATGAATGATTAGTATTGTATGAATGATTAGTATTGTATGAATGATTAGTATTGTATGAATGATTAGTATTGTATGAATGATTAGTATTGTATGAATGATTAGTATTGTATGAATGATTAGTATTGTATGAATGATTAGTATTGTATGAATGATTAGTATTGTATGAATGATTAGTATTGTATGAATGATTAGTATTGTATGAATGATTAGTATTGTATGAATGATTAGTATTGTATGAATGATTAGTATTGTATGAATGATTAGTATTGTATGAATGATTAGTATTGTATGAATGATTAGTATTGTATGAATGATTAGTATTGTATGAATGATTAGTATTGTATGAATGATTAGTATTGTATGAATGATTAGTATTGTATGAATGATTAGTATTGTATGAATGATTAGTATTGTATGAATGATTAGTATTGTATGAATGATTAGTATTGTATGAATGATTAGTATTGTATGAATGATTAGTATTGTATGAATGATTAGTATTGTATGAATGATTAGTATTGTATGAATGATTAGTATTGTATGAATGATTAGTATTGTATGAATGATTAGTATTGTATGAATGATTAGTATTGTATGAATGATTAGTATTGTATGAATGATTAGTATTGTATGAATGATTAGTATTGTATGAATGATTAGTATTGTATGAATGATTAGTATTGTATGAATGATTAGTATTGTATGAATGATTAGTATTGTATGAATGATTAGTATTGTATGAATGATTAGTATTGTATGAATGATTAGTATTGTATGAATGATTAGTATTGTATGAATGATTAGTATTGTATGAATGATTAGTATTGTATGAATGATTAGTATTGTATGAATGATTAGTATTGTATGAATGATTAGTATTGTATGAATGATTAGTATTGTATGAATGATTAGTATTGTATGAATGATTAGTATTGTATGAATGATTAGTATTGTATGAATGATTAGTATTGTATGAATGATTAGTATTGTATGAATGATTAGTATTGTATGAATGATTAGTATTGTATGAATGATTAGTATTGTATGAATGATTAGTATTGTATGAATGATTAGTATTGTATGAATGATTAGTATTGTATGAATGATTAGTATTGTATGAATGATTAGTATTGTATGAATGATTAGTATTGTATGAATGATTAGTATTGTATGAATGATTAGTATTGTATGAATGATTAGTATTGTATGAATGATTAGTATTGTATGAATGATTAGTATTGTATGAATGATTAGTATTGTATGAATGATTAGTATTGTATGAATGATTAGTATTGTATGAATGATTAGTATTGTATGAATGATTAGTATTGTATGAATGATTAGTATTGTATGAATGATTAGTATTGTATGAATGATTAGTATTGTATGAATGATTAGTATTGTATGAATGATTAGTATTGTATGAATGATTAGTATTGTATGAATGATTAGTATTGTATGAATGATTAGTATTGTATGAATGATTAGTATTGTATGAATGATTAGTATTGTATGAATGATTAGTATTGTATGAATGATTAGTATTGTATGAATGATTAGTATTGTATGAATGATTAGTATTGTATGAATGATTAGTATTGTATGAATGATTAGTATTGTATGAATGATTAGTATTGTATGAATGATTAGTATTGTATGAATGATTAGTATTGTATGAATGATTAGTATTGTATGAATGATTAGTATTGTATGAATGATTAGTATTGTATGAATGATTAGTATTGTATGAATGATTAGTATTGTATGAATGATTAGTATTGTATGAATGATTAGTATTGTATGAATGATTAGTATTGTATGAATGATTAGTATTGTATGAATGATTAGTATTGTATGAATGATTAGTATTGTATGAATGATTAGTATTGTATGAATGATTAGTATTGTATGAATGATTAGTATTGTATGAATGATTAGTATTGTATGAATGATTAGTATTGTATGAATGATTAGTATTGTATGAATGATTAGTATTGTATGAATGATTAGTATTGTATGAATGATTAGTATTGTATGAATGATTAGTATTGTATGAATGATTAGTATTGTATGAATGATTAGTATTGTATGAATGATTAGTATTGTATGAATGATTAGTATTGTATGAATGATTAGTATTGTATGAATGATTAGTATTGTATGAATGATTAGTATTGTATGAATGATTAGTATTGTATGAATGATTAGTATTGTATGAATGATTAGTATTGTATGAATGATTAGTATTGTATGAATGATTAGTATTGTATGAATGATTAGTATTGTATGAATGATTAGTATTGTATGAATGATTAGTATTGTATGAATGATTAGTATTGTATGAATGATTAGTATTGTATGAATGATTAGTATTGTATGAATGATTAGTATTGTATGAATGATTAGTATTGTATGAATGATTAGTATTGTATGAATGATTAGTATTGTATGAATGATTAGTATTGTATGAATGATTAGTATTGTATGAATGATTAGTATTGTATGAATGATTAGTATTGTATGAATGATTAGTATTGTATGAATGATTAGTATTGTATGAATGATTAGTATTGTATGAATGATTAGTATTGTATGAATGATTAGTATTGTATGAATGATTAGTATTGTATGAATGATTAGTATTGTATGAATGATTAGTATTGTATGAATGATTAGTATTGTATGAATGATTAGTATTGTATGAATGATTAGTATTGTATGAATGATTAGTATTGTATGAATGATTAGTATTGTATGAATGATTAGTATTGTATGAATGATTAGTATTGTATGAATGATTAGTATTGTATGAATGATTAGTATTGTATGAATGATTAGTATTGTATGAATGATTAGTATTGTATGAATGATTAGTATTGTATGAATGATTAGTATTGTATGAATGATTAGTATTGTATGAATGATTAGTATTGTATGAATGATTAGTATTGTATGAATGATTAGTATTGTATGAATGATTAGTATTGTATGAATGATTAGTATTGTATGAATGATTAGTATTGTATGAATGATTAGTATTGTATGAATGATTAGTATTGTATGAATGATTAGTATTGTATGAATGATTAGTATTGTATGAATGATTAGTATTGTATGAATGATTAGTATTGTATGAATGATTAGTATTGTATGAATGATTAGTATTGTATGAATGATTAGTATTGTATGAATGATTAGTATTGTATGAATGATTAGTATTGTATGAATGATTAGTATTGTATGAATGATTAGTATTGTATGAATGATTAGTATTGTATGAATGATTAGTATTGTATGAATGATTAGTATTGTATGAATGATTAGTATTGTATGAATGATTAGTATTGTATGAATGATTAGTATTGTATGAATGATTAGTATTGTATGAATGATTAGTATTGTATGAATGATTAGTATTGTATGAATGATTAGTATTGTATGAATGATTAGTATTGTATGAATGATTAGTATTGTATGAATGATTAGTATTGTATGAATGATTAGTATTGTATGAATGATTAGTATTGTATGAATGATTAGTATTGTATGAATGATTAGTATTGTATGAATGATTAGTATTGTATGAATGATTAGTATTGTATGAATGATTAGTATTGTATGAATGATTAGTATTGTATGAATGATTAGTATTGTATGAATGATTAGTATTGTATGAATGATTAGTATTGTATGAATGATTAGTATTGTATGAATGATTAGTATTGTATGAATGATTAGTATTGTATGAATGATTAGTATTGTATGAATGATTAGTATTGTATGAATGATTAGTATTGTATGAATGATTAGTATTGTATGAATGATTAGTATTGTATGAATGATTAGTATTGTATGAATGATTAGTATTGTATGAATGATTAGTATTGTATGAATGATTAGTATTGTATGAATGATTAGTATTGTATGAATGATTAGTATTGTATGAATGATTAGTATTGTATGAATGATTAGTATTGTATGAATGATTAGTATTGTATGAATGATTAGTATTGTATGAATGATTAGTATTGTATGAATGATTAGTATTGTATGAATGATTAGTATTGTATGAATGATTAGTATTGTATGAATGATTAGTATTGTATGAATGATTAGTATTGTATGAATGATTAGTATTGTATGAATGATTAGTATTGTATGAATGATTAGTATTGTATGAATGATTAGTATTGTATGAATGATTAGTATTGTATGAATGATTAGTATTGTATGAATGATTAGTATTGTATGAATGATTAGTATTGTATGAATGATTAGTATTGTATGAATGATTAGTATTGTATGAATGATTAGTATTGTATGAATGATTAGTATTGTATGAATGATTAGTATTGTATGAATGATTAGTATTGTATGAATGATTAGTATTGTATGAATGATTAGTATTGTATGAATGATTAGTATTGTATGAATGATTAGTATTGTATGAATGATTAGTATTGTATGAATGATTAGTATTGTATGAATGATTAGTATTGTATGAATGATTAGTATTGTATGAATGATTAGTATTGTATGAATGATTAGTATTGTATGAATGATTAGTATTGTATGAATGATTAGTATTGTATGAATGATTAGTATTGTATGAATGATTAGTATTGTATGAATGATTAGTATTGTATGAATGATTAGTATTGTATGAATGATTAGTATTGTATGAATGATTAGTATTGTATGAATGATTAGTATTGTATGAATGATTAGTATTGTATGAATGATTAGTATTGTATGAATGATTAGTATTGTATGAATGATTAGTATTGTATGAATGATTAGTATTGTATGAATGATTAGTATTGTATGAATGATTAGTATTGTATGAATGATTAGTATTGTATGAATGATTAGTATTGTATGAATGATTAGTATTGTATGAATGATTAGTATTGTATGAATGATTAGTATTGTATGAATGATTAGTATTGTATGAATGATTAGTATTGTATGAATGATTAGTATTGTATGAATGATTAGTATTGTATGAATGATTAGTATTGTATGAATGATTAGTATTGTATGAATGATTAGTATTGTATGAATGATTAGTATTGTATGAATGATTAGTATTGTATGAATGATTAGTATTGTATGAATGATTAGTATTGTATGAATGATTAGTATTGTATGAATGATTAGTATTGTATGAATGATTAGTATTGTATGAATGATTAGTATTGTATGAATGATTAGTATTGTATGAATGATTAGTATTGTATGAATGATTAGTATTGTATGAATGATTAGTATTGTATGAATGATTAGTATTGTATGAATGATTAGTATTGTATGAATGATTAGTATTGTATGAATGATTAGTATTGTATGAATGATTAGTATTGTATGAATGATTAGTATTGTATGAATGATTAGTATTGTATGAATGATTAGTATTGTATGAATGATTAGTATTGTATGAATGATTAGTATTGTATGAATGATTAGTATTGTATGAATGATTAGTATTGTATGAATGATTAGTATTGTATGAATGATTAGTATTGTATGAATGATTAGTATTGTATGAATGATTAGTATTGTATGAATGATTAGTATTGTATGAATGATTAGTATTGTATGAATGATTAGTATTGTATGAATGATTAGTATTGTATGAATGATTAGTATTGTATGAATGATTAGTATTGTATGAATGATTAGTATTGTATGAATGATTAGTATTGTATGAATGATTAGTATTGTATGAATGATTAGTATTGTATGAATGATTAGTATTGTATGAATGATTAGTATTGTATGAATGATTAGTATTGTATGAATGATTAGTATTGTATGAATGATTAGTATTGTATGAATGATTAGTATTGTATGAATGATTAGTATTGTATGAATGATTAGTATTGTATGAATGATTAGTATTGTATGAATGATTAGTATTGTATGAATGATTAGTATTGTATGAATGATTAGTATTGTATGAATGATTAGTATTGTATGAATGATTAGTATTGTATGAATGATTAGTATTGTATGAATGATTAGTATTGTATGAATGATTAGTATTGTATGAATGATTAGTATTGTATGAATGATTAGTATTGTATGAATGATTAGTATTGTATGAATGATTAGTATTGTATGAATGATTAGTATTGTATGAATGATTAGTATTGTATGAATGATTAGTATTGTATGAATGATTAGTATTGTATGAATGATTAGTATTGTATGAATGATTAGTATTGTATGAATGATTAGTATTGTATGAATGATTAGTATTGTATGAATGATTAGTATTGTATGAATGATTAGTATTGTATGAATGATTAGTATTGTATGAATGATTAGTATTGTATGAATGATTAGTATTGTATGAATGATTAGTATTGTATGAATGATTAGTATTGTATGAATGATTAGTATTGTATGAATGATTAGTATTGTATGAATGATTAGTATTGTATGAATGATTAGTATTGTATGAATGATTAGTATTGTATGAATGATTAGTATTGTATGAATGATTAGTATTGTATGAATGATTAGTATTGTATGAATGATTAGTATTGTATGAATGATTAGTATTGTATGAATGATTAGTATTGTATGAATGATTAGTATTGTATGAATGATTAGTATTGTATGAATGATTAGTATTGTATGAATGATTAGTATTGTATGAATGATTAGTATTGTATGAATGATTAGTATTGTATGAATGATTAGTATTGTATGAATGATTAGTATTGTATGAATGATTAGTATTGTATGAATGATTAGTATTGTATGAATGATTAGTATTGTATGAATGATTAGTATTGTATGAATGATTAGTATTGTATGAATGATTAGTATTGTATGAATGATTAGTATTGTATGAATGATTAGTATTGTATGAATGATTAGTATTGTATGAATGATTAGTATTGTATGAATGATTAGTATTGTATGAATGATTAGTATTGTATGAATGATTAGTATTGTATGAATGATTAGTATTGTATGAATGATTAGTATTGTATGAATGATTAGTATTGTATGAATGATTAGTATTGTATGAATGATTAGTATTGTATGAATGATTAGTATTGTATGAATGATTAGTATTGTATGAATGATTAGTATTGTATGAATGATTAGTATTGTATGAATGATTAGTATTGTATGAATGATTAGTATTGTATGAATGATTAGTATTGTATGAATGATTAGTATTGTATGAATGATTAGTATTGTATGAATGATTAGTATTGTATGAATGATTAGTTATCCCCCTTTCATATCACCACCCCGGCAATATCCCGGGTTCACAGACCCAGGATATTGCCGGGGCAGCAGAGGATCCCAGGGTCACAGACCCCGTTTCACACTGAAGGGCAGACCCGGGAAATTCAGAGACCCGGGTCTGCCCTGTCGTCATCAGACAGAGTAATTTGTTCACCATTGCTCTGGCAACACTTGTTGCCAGGGCAACAGTAAAAAAAATTGCACCAATCAAGTGCGTTAGGTGGTACCCGGGTTGAAAAACCCGGGTAGCACCTTTCACACTGCACCCCTACCTGTGTTGGACCCTTCTTTTTACCCGGGTTGAATTCCTGGGTCTTCTGACACGGGTCCACCGGAAGTACCCCTTTCACATCTCCACGAAATACCCGGGATTTTGCCGAGACCCGGATTTTTGGCGAAAATCCCGGGTATTTCATGGTGATGTGAAAGGGGTATAAGTTCAGGAAGTTGCTAACAGCTTGACACTCTACAACCTATACTGGATCCTCTTGAATGCAAAGCTAAATGTTTGCTAAGTGCTTGCCTATAGATCAAAAGCTGCAGTTGTCTGCACATCTGAATCCTACATAGTCCTCCCATTACTTGTGCTTGATTTCACAAAATGCAAGATGCATTCTTTCTCTCTCCATCTCTGGATCAGCAATTATATATTTGGGTCTTATTTATTTAATATGCTAACTGTTACAGCTGCTGTCTAATGGCAAGCTGTACGCGCCGGCTCCCATCCCTGCTTCTAGTGCTTACCTCAGCTCCGGTGCGTGTCTGGGGATTTCTCTTCCGACAGGCTCCCTGTTCATGACGTCCTTAGTTACCCACGTGGTGCCGCTTCTGCTAGCCGCGCGCTCTGCTATTCTTTTGCCTTCGGGTGCTGATCACTTCCTGGTTGGGAGGCTGAGGCTGCTGGCCAATCCCTATTCAGCAGAAAGTATTTAGGCGCTCTCAGCACTCACTCCTGCGCCGGTTATAGAGTCTGTGTACTCAGTTCTGTGACCTGCTATACTTGTGTGCCTAGTGCTTATTGCCTAGTGATCTGACCGTTGCCTGACCATTGCCTGCCTTTGATCCTGCCTTGTGCCCCTTGTGTTTCGTTTCCCATTACTCTCCCTACCTTGTACTTACCTTACCTTCATTACCTGTACTTGAATGCCAGTGTTTGTTTTTCTTAGGAGATTCCTTGAGCGTTAGAGTGTGCATCATCCCTAGTCCCGTGTTCCACTTCTGTCCTCAGTGCCACGTCTTCTTGTTTTCCGTTGGTTCGTCACTGGTGGGTCCCTTCCTACTGGTTCTGCTCCCGCTATATTTCTTTGTTTGTCGTCCGCTGTTGGGGTTCACTGTCGGGGGTCTATCCTTTCCATCTCTCGCAAGTCCAAGTTCAACGGGGAACAACCACGCCTTCAGGGGCCACTCAGTCCATCCCCACCATTAGGGGCTCTGGTGAAAACCACCTGAAAGATAAGACTCCGGGCCCCGAAAGCTTGTTCGCTCACGTTATTGGGTTCTCTTTAGGAGCACTCCGGTACTTCATGGGTAAACCCGGAGTATCCCTCATACTCTTCCTGGACAACTCCGGTACTTCACAGGTAAACCCAGAGTGTCCTAACACTAACAAGGTGTTTGAAACCACTTGGTTATGTTCTCCTTGATAATGGGGGAAATATAATGAAATTAATTATGATATATATAGAATGGGATATTGGGCCTGATCCAGAACTGCGCCTCGGAGCGAATTTACGTGTGGCAGACACGTAAAATCGCTGTTTTGTACGCACTGCGCATGCACACCATAGAAAATACGCACATTAACGTAGCGTAATTGTGAACGTATGGGCCATTCACGTATGTGTCACGTAAATACTTAGGTGAGGGCGTGCCAATTTTACGTTTCCACAAAATACGTGTGAAATACGTGAACTAGGCGGGGGGTTGTATTTAAAGTGTACAGTATGGGTGTGCTTAGCTGCGTAAATTCGTTTAGGCCATACATACGCAAGCGTATGACTGCGGTTACGTTGGAAAAAGTTAAGGTAGGGTTTGGAAAGCTTATCTTAACATAATACGTCCGTGCAAGGGGTGTGCCGAGGGGAGTGTAACGAATTTATGCGCACAAAAATACGCTCCGCGAATAAACGTACGGCAAACGTAGTTCTGGATCTAACCCATTGTCCCTCCAATAATATAATAATTATATGAGAGCATGTATCTCTGACAAAAAATTTATGCACAAATGTAGTTTAGTATCTTTAAGATTTCCCCATTCCTTTCTTGCACCTGCTCTCGATTAAATTATGAAGTGAAATGAGCAAGCACCATTTTGTGTGTGTTTATTTTAAAGCTTGTCTGGGATAGCAGCTGACAGGGGCTACTGTTTCAGAATGGCTGTTTTGGAGACTTGGGGACCTCTGCAGGGGATGAGCACTCAATTTAAAAATACATGATGTATCACCCAAAGTTAGGACTCTGCCAGCTGGGGTGATTTTTTTTTGTATATGTAAGATTTCCCCATACCTTTCTAGCACCTGCTCTAGATTAACTTATAATATATATATATAATACATATAATTATATTATTTAAAAAATGTGAAGGTTGGACAGCAGGGGTGCCAGAGAAGACTTCAAAGGGATAGAGAACAGGGCTTCTTTTTA
>WWET01000765.1:386720-402668 GCA_011038615.1 Limnodynastes dumerilii | reverse complement strand
GCGATCCTAAGTGCGGCGGAAATATACGGACCTAAGAATTTGCATAGAAATGGGCGGGGGAAGGCATTTAGATGAGGGAAAGTGGGCGCGCTTATAGAGTGAGGGCCATAAATATACGCAACTAATACACATAGGGTCGGAAGTGACTGCGGCCAGTTAGGGCAAGTCTATGGAGGTGGAAGTTTAGGTCCGGCCGGAGGTTGCGAGGGGAGTGACTGTTTATTCTGGTGGGTGTAACCTGTCCCGACCTGCCACTTAGATACGTATATTTGCGGCCCGATCGCCGACGGATCTCTGAATTAGGCCCATGATGAGGGATACTGGGGGGCCTGTGGCATGCATCCTGCACCCAGGGTTGGCAGGGGAAGGAGGCCCATTCGGCATCCATTTCTTCCTTCTAAGATCTTCTGGAGGGAAGAAATAGACGCCGAATCAGCCCCTCTTCCCCGTGGTGGGACTGCCCCTATTCGCGGGCCGAAAAGGGGACAGGGCTTACAGTGCAGTTAGGCCCTGCCCCTTTTGAGAATCGGGGCAGTCCTGTCTCAAGTTGGGGGGTCCCATGTTCAAATCCTGCACATGGGCCCCCTTATTTCTAGAAACGCCCCTGCCCATACTGTACGATTTAAATGCCTCACCCCACATCCAAAATGTAATTACGGGTGTTGTATGGATGTCATGTCCCCTCGTTTGTAGTTACGCTGTTGATACGATGCTGGTAAGTATGTTCAGAGTTACGTGGCGTAACATGTGCCACGTGCATGCAAAGTACATACAAAACATTTTTACATCATCGGCTAGCATAAATACGCTAACGTACTTAGGTCTGGATCTACCCCAATGTTCTGATGTCCCTGAGTTATATAATGTATAAATACTAACTAGTACAATATATACAACTAAGGAAAGTTATATAGTACTTCTACAACATGTGTGTTGAAGTTGTCAAAATGGGGGATAGCTAACTGATTAATCGCCCCCATTTCACATGTATGTTGTACAATTCTGGGGCATATTTTACAACAATGTTTCAATCATCTTAAAAAAACATATACCTTCTTGTGGACTGCAAATTTCTAAGATCAGTTTATTTTCTATAGTCTCCAAAAGGTCAAAGCTCTCCAAATAATGGACTTGTGACGTCTTTCCACTTATATCCACCAGTTGATCCTTATTTGCATTGAAAACACCCACAGAAATGATAGTTACACCGCTGTCTCTTAGGTTTGCAGCTGGTTCTTTCACCTGATCAGTTGCTTCTCCATCTGTTATCACTATAAGGATCTTTTCAGCCTTTGGCCTAGCACCTTTTTTTGGAGTGAAGTAATCAGAAACAAATTTCAAGGCAGCACCTGTAAATGTCCCCTGGTCAAGATAATTCATTTTATCAATAGCATCCCAGATAGTGGCTTTTGTTCCATCCTTGTTTAGTGGCAACACCTCCATACTGGTGTCACTAAATTGAACAACACCAAACTGAACAGAGGTTGGTCCAACCTCTGTTCTATTGACTAGGCTTTTCATAAACGTCTTCATTATATTAAAGTTATATGTTCCTATACTTCCTGAACTGTCCACCAGGAACATTACATCAACTTCAGCCTGTTCACACGCTGTAAAGAAGAAGTACATTATTAATACTGATTATAACAAATGTGAAAACTTCTATTAAATATATTACTTATGATAACACATATTTTGAGTGTGATTCAGTTTCTAAGGGGTATATTTAGAAAGGTCGATTTTTTACATCGGTTTGAATTCGACGGATCTTGCCGCGATTTTCCTGCAATTTTTTTTTGCTAAATTCTGTCCAGCCTAATCATAACTTTCCCTTTCTCTGAGCCTAACCCTAACCTTCCATCTAACCCTAACCTTCCATCTAACCCTAACCTTCCATCTAACCCTAACCTTTCTCGGCCACCGCAGCCCGTTCTTGTAGCCCTAAAACTAACCTTCTCCTGCCCATTGCAGCTCATCCCTGTAGCCACCACATCCCATCCCCGTAGCCCGCTGCAGCACGTTGGAAGCCCATGTGTCTATAATGGGAATGGGTATTATGTAGAAAAAGGGCCAATCAGCATAAGTACCCTTTCCCAACAGAAGTTTTATAATTAAAGACTTATTAGACAGTGATACAAGCCGCGATTCAGCTGTCAGTTGTATCAGTGTCTAAATTAAGCCATTCTAACTGCCAACTGTAACCGATATATATCGCACAGGTTGCTACCAGCCCTGACATAGAGGGTATATTAGTGTCCACTTTATAATGCTAAAATCAGTGCAAAGTCACATATGCAGTGATTTGATGCATGTTTACATTTATGAATACATGAATTAAAACTAAACTGGTATTCAAACCAGTCAGTATTTATCTCAAACACTGATCTAGGAAATGAAAATGATGCTAGCACTGATGACTATTTTATATCACTTATCCTCTCCCCCTTCACACGTTTTCCAGTTATACTGTTTTCCCTTTGTGCTCATTGGTAGGCTGAGTGGATGCCCCACCTCCTTGTACTACAAGATTGAAGCACAAGGTGGCTGCTAAACCCACCAGGTAACTTGGGACCAGTCTGATACTGAGTGGGGATAACTGTATGCTCTCACTTTTATTAGACTCTTTACATTTCCCCTGATTGTTTAAGATATGTCAGTCTGTGGAACCTTTTGTTACCACATATAAAAGTTGCAAATGGTCTGTTTTGGCACTCAAGCATGCTTATGGGAGCCTGATGATGTGGTACAGGTGGGCACTTTACACTTATTTTTATATTTTATACCACCTTATGAAACCTGAATTTCATCAGTTGTAGGTATCTCTTAGATCTACTGTAACAGAGAGTGCATTATGGGCTGTATTCAGAGATCTGTTTTCAAGGTGAGTTGCTTGCGTATTTTTAGGATCATAGGGCCTGATCCAGACCTACGCCCGCCGTCGCTAGGACGGCGGGCGTAAGCATAAGATCGGCTTTTCAGCCGATCTGCGCATGCGCCGGGCAGATGTTGCTACGGCACCGCCCGATCATGGATCGGGCGTCCGTAGCAGCGCCGTAGGGATGCTGGAGGGGACGTCCCCCAGCGTCCCTATGTTCAGGTTAGTGTAGGCGGGAGGGGGGAGGTAGTTTAATGAGGGTGAGAGGGCGGGCTAGGCGGCCATATGCTCCTGTGCGAGCGTATGGCCCCTTCCTTACGCCGGCTGAAGTTAGGGGATGTTGCTCGGCATCGCTACGGCAATGCCCGATCAACGTTAGGAGCGCCATAGGGAGGCTGGAGGGGACGTCCCCCAGCGTCTCTACATTCAGGTTAGTGCAGGTGGGCGGGGGGAGGTAGTTAAATGAGGGTGAAGGGGCGGGCTAGACGGCCATACGCTCCTATGCGAGCGTATGGCCCCTTCCTTACGCCGGCTGAAGTTAGGGTAGCCTTCAGCCGGCGTAAGGAAGGGGTCATACGCCCGGACAGGGGGAGTGTCGGGGTAAGTGAACGCCGATACGCTGTGCTTTAGTAAGCACAGCGCATCGGCGTAGGTCTGGATCAGGCTTATATTAACTGCACATGCGTAGTTACTTTATTAACATAGTTATGTAGACTATATGCTCGTAAGTACCTAACGGACTTACATGTAAATCGCACTTAGGGACATACGCACGGAAATCTGACGCATGGAAAATTTACATAAAAGTGGGTGGGGGGGCATTGAAATGAATGCATTGAGGCGCAGTTATCAAGAATTGCACGGACGGAGCACTTATACGCACGTAAGTACACACAGAAAGAACAGAGTGGTCTAGGGACTTGTAAGTCCCCGACAGCACATCCGGGAGAGGGGAGTGTCAGAGTTGTTGATGGGTGTTTCCTTGCTCCAGCCGTGTGTATAAAAAAACATTTAAAAAATGGTTCTCTGAATACGGCCCTATAACACAACTGAGGACATGACATACTAATGTAGTACAGAAACTATCCCTTATGTTACCTTTTGTGGAACAGATTTTTTGAACAATCTCATTTTTTATGTCTTTCAATGAATCAAAGTTCTGGACAAATTGGACCCTTTTACTATTGCCAGCAATTTCCAGCAGCTGGGTCTGGTTAGCATCTTTAACTCCAATAGCATAAAGTTTGACTCTGTCTCTTCTGAGGATCTCAGCGGCTTCCTTCACACTGTCCGTTGATTTTCCATCTGTGACAACAATCAAATACTTGGACACATTATGGGCTCTGACATTTCTGGAGTCTGTAATTAAGTTGTGGGTGAAATTTAGAGCTGCTCCAGTTTTAGTCCCCCCTTTTAACTGTTTGATGTTCTGTATTGCTGATTGTAGGTGGTTTTTGTCATATGCAGTACTTACAGCAAACTCTTGACGCATTATATCTGAGTATTGTACAGCCCCAAATCTAACCTTTTGAGGGCCTATGTCAAACATGTCTATCAGCTCCTTCAGAAATGTCTTAATGCTCGTGAAATCAAAGTCCACAATACTTCCTGAACCATCAATGAGCAGGTGGATATCAGCTTCCTCTGTGTTCAGACATCCTGCAAGAAATGAAATGAAAATTACAATTTTGAGTAGCAGAAATAACTTAAATAAAATAAAAGTATTATTTTAACACTAGTGCAATAGACTATACATTTGCAGTTGAGCACTGTTCAATTACCATTTAATTCAACTAGGCAACATGGGACCACAGCTCTAGACCACAGCGGTAGCGGAGTTCTGATGCCGGATTCCCGCCACACATAGGCGTATCTATAATGGGTGCAGGCTGTGCAGTGCACACAGGCCCCTCAGAACAGGGGGCCCTGTGGCATTTATTCTGCACCCAGGGTTGGCAGGGGAAAGGGGGTCATTTGGTATCTAATTCTTCCCTCTAAGATCTTCCAGGGGGAAGAAATAGATGCCAAATGAGCCCGCCTTCCCCTGCAGTGGGACTGTCCAATGAACCAATGTTTTTACAGATTATTGTTCTTATGTTTACACCTATCACTATGTTGAATACTATAAAATCTTGCACTATGGGGTTGGAGCCAGAGAGCGATCAGAATTGATGCGATTTTGTGGCTGGTTTGTTTGCTGTTTATTATTTTAGTTAATATTTTTAATCTTTAACCTTTTGTTTGGACAATCAGTTATTAATCTTTATTAAGATCTAAACACGACTGGAGCTTTGGTGGCTTGTTTTCTGAGGGTCATGTTAAGGAAGGGAAGGGATGAGGGCACATAGTCAATGTACAGTAAGGGTGTACCCAAGCAAGTGCACCTGATCCGGAGCCATACAAAGATGTATACAGTCTGTATACATCAAAACATGGCCGCAGGCCATTATCTAAGTCTAGGGGCTGAGCCAATTTCAGACCTAGAATGTGACACTTTATAGGCATTACAAATGGTCAGAATTGCTGATGAAGTATTCTGCATGTGTAAAAAAAATGTTTTTTTCATGTTTTTATAAAAAAATTAAACATTGTAATTATTTTCTGACATTTACATTCAGACAGAGGCGCTCGCAATGCTCCAATTAAAGTCAGCATTACAGTGTACTATCCTACTCATATGCAACGTGGGCACATAGCTGCATTGCGCTTATTTGCTCTGTGTCCGTACACTATGTCTCAAAATTGCTTGCTATCTGTGTGCACTTTTGGATTGCGTGCAGCCCGCTATGTGGCCATATGCTATGCGTAATTGCATAATCACCCAGAGGAACCATTGCATGCGCCTTGGCATTGCTGATTTGTGTGCACCTCAGGATCAGCCCTTTGTTTTCTAATAGGATTGCTGTCTAAGGATGGCGATCTGACCCTATTAGTAATAATAGGACTTAAGTGTTCTTGGTTATCCCTTGGTAGTCAGCTGCAGGATTCTTCTACTCCTTCTACTGCAATGTCAACATTTTGAGGATTCTTCCCATTAGCACATATACAAATGGATTTTGCCAAATGGATCCAGAGGATCCTGATATTGCTGGAGTAGGAGTTCCGCCAGGGATCACAGAACATGTCAGTTTTGTAAATATCAAAGATGCATCTGCTTGATCATTCTGATGGGATATAACTTCCATTTTATGTAAACGAACCCCTAAGTGGTATCCTTTTCTGGATCCTGAAATGGTTATCCTATTATAGAACTAAGTTCTTTTCCATTCTCCAATCACTTAATCCCACAGATAAGAGTTTAAAAAGGTGGTGTGGTGATCTGTTGATGGAGTTTTGTTGCCATACTTAAGTATATTTGATTATGGAATATATCCCATAACAGCTAATTGTATTTTAATTATGGCTTAGTTTCTGTATTCTGCTATTAACACATCTCGGCCCATCATAGTATACTTTCATTATAAGCCTACCTCTTCTGATGAGCTCTGTTTGTTCCGATAAACTATATTCTTGATCAATTGCATTCCGAATTTTCTTGTGTAAATTTTCTGCTGTATTTGAAAGGTCTGAAAATGTTTTGACTGTAACCTGATGCACGTTAGCTGGGTATGATGCAACCATTTCTAGTTGAGTCATATTAGCTTCTGCAATTCCCACTGTCAAAATTTTGGCATTGTTTCGAAGTAGATAAGCAGCTGCTTCAACACTGTCAGTGGACGACCTATGAGAGACCAGGATCACCATCTGCTGTATTCCTTGGCTCTTCCTATTTGCCAGTACATCCCCAAACATCTCACTTCGTGTGAAATTAAGAGCAAAACCAATATTTGAAATTTTTTCATCTGATGCTTTAATTTGATTTACAAATTCCTCCACAATAGATTTATTGACTCCCATATTTAAGGAAGCTATTACTCTTGCTTTGCTGTTGTATTCCACAAGCCCAACATGGACGCAGTAATAACTGATGTTTAGACCAGATACAAGATCCATCAAGAATTTATTCAAGTCTGTGCTTTCTGAGATTGCATGTTGGGATGTGTCCACCATTATCACCACATCTGTTGCCAGACCTTGTCCACAAACTAAAATAAGACATAATAATAACAAAATAAGGAATGCTGTTCCAAGACTATATATAAGTTTGTCATCATGAAGAGTTAGCTAAGAAACACAATGAGAGCATACTGTGCCCAGCAAAAGCTGTTATCAAAGACAGGGGTGGCCCAACCAAGTTCTAGCAAAGGGATATGCTAACCTAATGCATGCAAAACTGTTAAAGAAAAAAATTATGTTTATAAAAAGTATTGCCATTATTTAATCAAAATTTTATGAGAAACAAAAAAAAATCCTATTTTGTTGCCCAACCACTATATATAAGTGCCCCAGCACTACTGCTGTCAACCAGTAAACTGACTGTTCCATTCTGAGGGCTGGATCCGGACTTAAGTAAGTGCTTCAAATTAAGAGATGAAAGTTACTCCTGGGCAAAACTATGTTGATTGCAGGGGGAGTTAAGTTAATTGTATTCAAGTGCAGTCAAGTTAATTGTATTCTTTGCATGCAGGGATATATCTTTGAATTGCTTACTGCACACAGATACTAACCAGCTTTACTATTACAATGTTATTTAGACTTAGGCTAGGAAACGTCACTTCTCATCTCTAATACTGTTTGCTACAGATGAAATATAACTCCCCTGCAATCAACATGGTTTAGCCTAGGAGTAATTTTCCTCTCTTAATTTCAAGCTCTTACTTAAGTTTTAATCCAGCCCAGATAGATTAGATACATTTGCTGTTATATATAAAGTTGTGAAATAAATATCCATCTGAGACACAATTAAACAGTTCATTTTTAAAAATCACCTGGGAAATTATTCTTCTCACAGTTAATGATTCTGTTAAGATTTGTTACCTGCTGTTTTATTGACAGATGAGGAGGCATTAGCAGTCAGTGAAGCTGTTGTTGTTGTTGGTAGTGTTGTTGTTATTATGGTTTCTAAAATAAAACAAACCCAAGAAAATAAAACAAAGATTTTAATGTTGCATACGTCTGAAGGTGCAAATTTATTTCTAGAAAGTTGGTATTAAAGTACACTAGAATTTGCAGAAGTATTGCATTGTTATCCACGACTTCATTAAATAGTTCAGCAGAATACAAAGGTACCGTAAATGTATTTCTAAAGACACAAATATATTATATTATTAGTTACTATATTGTTATTAACATAATTGATACTAAGCATATTTGTCAATTTGCATGTATTTTAAATGGAAGTTCTATGATTCTCTATACTATGCATGCTCAGAATATCTGGATATTGTTCTGATCTCCTTCAGAACCATCCAAACCCGGCACTTCCTTTACACTGTGACACTGGTCTGAATTACTTCCTGGAAATTCCTTTTAACCAATGTATAGCATAGATGCAGAGCCGTATTAACCAGAGGGTGATCGGGGTGGTCACCTCGGGACCCCCACACACAGAGGGCCCCAACAAACATCTAATCTTCAACGCTCCTGCAGCTGTCTAGGAGGATGGACATAAATGATTGACATCTTCCTCATAAATACGCTGTTCCGCAGCCGCGAAAGTGTTCTTAGGAGGAAGATTACTAACATCCAGCCCTCTGGACAGCTGCTGGAGCTGAGTGTGTTTTTGTGTGCTGGGGCCTCCACAGTTTAATTGCCCAGGGGCCCCCACAAACCTTAATCCGGCCCTGTATAGGTTTATATGTGTTTCGTGTCTCTTTGAGTACCCGTCTAGACCTCCTCTGTTTGGAATTCCCAATTTTAAGATGGAAAACTTAATGGAAGTACTAGGCTGCCAGAGTGCTATACAATCATACACATCAGCAACACAAAGATATGTTCTCATTGGTTCCTACACATGTCATCAATGTGATCAATGTAGTTACTAGTTAGAGGTCTGGACCAAGTTCAGTGTTATAATTAATGGGCTTACAAAAAGTGGGAGAACCAGTGTATTTAAGTTTCTGTTGTAATCAATTCTACAGTTAACTCATTGGGCCTCATTTACAAAGGACGATTTCTTTGAAATCGTCTCAAATTGCGTGATTTGAGCCTCTGAAGTGAAATCACGGTATTCACAAAGGCTCAAATCGCATGATTTGCATGTGAAAAAAAATCACAATGGCAAACATCGCGGCACAGAAATCGTCCAGATGTTTGCCATTGAAAAAATCGAAAAAAAAAAAAAATGGTGTCATTCACTAAAGGCGATTTGAAGAAATCGCCTTTAGTGTGATTTAAAATCACAAAAAAAAAAATCGCAGCCAAAGAGCTGCGATTTACGGCTGAGGTGCCGGTCCGGAGCATCAAAAACGCATGTCAACAGAATTGACATGTGTTTTTGTGTGTACAAAAAATAATTGCAGCATGGCTGAAATCCTTAGCCATGCTATACTGATAGAACTACAAGGCTCAGAGTTGATGAAATCACAAAATAAACAAAGAGCAAAAGAGCGCAGATATGGAGGTAAGTATGAATTTGATGAGCCTTGTAATAATATCAGCGGCAGCATGGCTAACGATTCTAACCATGCCTGTGTGTGTGTAGTGTATAAAAAAAAAAGACAGTTCACATTAAACAGACATAACAGATTTACACTAAGTATGCATGTAAACAAGTTATTAAACCTAACTAACATTGTCCCCTACTGTGTGCACTTACCTGCGGTGGTCATCTCTCCTAAGCTATGTGTAGTGTATGTAGTGTATCGTGTGTAATAAATAAAAAAATTCCATCACTCACAGTTTGATGTCTTCTTTCTTTGTATTTTCTTATTGCAGTGAAGAATTTTCAGCAATTGATAGAAGTCTTCATCTTGATTGAAGTCTCTGATGGCAAGGTTCCGTTCTTCAGTGGAGATGACGTCCAAAACAGTAGAGGACCAATGTTACTGACGTCATCTCCACTATAAAAATACTGCCCCCTAGCATCCTCAACGTCATTTGAAGCAGCCTGGATGCGGAGAAGAAGATGGTCATCGTCCTGTCATCATCTGAAGAACGGAACCTTGCCATCAGAGACTTTAATCAAGATGAATACTTCAATCAATTGCTGAAAATTCTTCACTGCAATAAGAAAATACGAAGAAAGAAGACCTCAAACTGTGAGTGATGGAATTTTTTTTATTTATTACACACGATACACTACATACATTACACATAGCTTAGGTAGGTGCACACAGTAGGGGACAATGTTAGTTAGGTTTATTAACTTGTTCACATGCATACTTTATGTAAATCTTTAATGTCTGTTCAATTTTTTTTATTTATTTATTTTTACACACTGCACAGACACACGCATGGTTAGAATCCTTAGCCATGCTGCCGCTGATATTATTACAAGGCTCATCAATCCTGAGCCTTGTAGTTCTATCAGTACAGCATGGCTAAGGATTTCAGCCATGCTGCACTTAGAAAAATTTCTATGTGCCTCGATTTTTTAAAGGGATAATAGCGGCGGTTTTCTATTGAAAATCACCGCGATTTAGCACTTTTAAAATCACTGCAATTCGTGTGATTTCATTTAAATCGCGGCAAAATCGATTCTTTGTGAATCCCGCGATTTAAATGAAAAAATCACGGCAAAATCGCGGCGAGACGCTGCGATTTGATTTTGCTAAAAAAAATTGCCCTTTGTAAATAGACCCCATTGTCTCAATAGTCACAATAAGTTCTATCCTTACACATTTGTACAAAAAGTAAAGTTAGTGGAAGACCACTTTAATTTTATTGCCCATTTCTTAATCATAAGTTATTGTACCTACGTGCAAGTGCAGTTACTGAATATCACATTGTTTGTGAAATTATTGATTATTAAACTCAATACATTGACTTTTTAATGACACAGATTTATTTGCTCCTAGGTTATCTAATATATAGCCATATTGTTCATCACTTGTATATGATCCTTTACAGGCCTTCCCCATTTATATAATGGCTGCCAGTTTGGCATTTGGGTATGACTTTTTTAGTTAATATAAGGTTGTTCCATCATATAAACAGTGTAGAGTTGATGTCTTACCTGGTGTAGTTGGCACAGGAACCTGAGATTTAATAATTTCTTTAATGGCATTATTCATATCTTTTGAAAATAAATTTAATTCTCGAACATTATGTTTTTTGAAGGCAAAGCTGGGTGATGATGCCATATCTTCCAGTTCATCCATCGAAGCATTCTTAAGTCCCACTGTAATAATTCTCACATTATTATTTTTTAAAGCATTCGCATGGGAATATACATCATCAAGAGAGGGCCCAGAAGTAATCACAACAAGAACTTCGGGATACTTTAACTTGTCCCTTCCATTTTTTGGATCCCAAAAAGTTTCCTGGACCTTTGCAAGAGCTTGTCCAGTCTTCAGAGAGCCACCTTGGAAAACAAACTTATTTTTTATAAAATTCAGGATAGGGTTTCTTGCTTTATAGGTAGATAACAAAAAACTAACTGTAAGATCATCACTAAACTGTGCTAATCCAATGCGATATTTGTCAACGCCTATTTGTAAATCAGAAATAGTTTTTGATAGCAGGGTTTTCACTTGGTTGAAGGACTTTTCTTCCATATTATCGGAACCATCCACCAGAAATACTACATCTCCATGTTCTGGAACTTCTGCAATTGTAGAAAATAAAATGCATTGAAGTTTTTAGAAATAAAGTTAAAGCATTAATATTTTTGGATGTTTCTGTGGGGGCGACAGCTGGAGGATTGAAGCTTACCGGTTTGCTGAGTCAATGACAGTTGGATCCAGTTAAGCATCAGAAATATACCAAAAGGAGATTTCATTTTCTAGGCGATGAAAATAAAATACAAGAATGTCACTTTACAGCACATTACATGACTAGATAACTAAAACAAATCCCACAATATAATAATTGGATAACATGAACCCTATATATATTGAATTATATGGAGTTGTTTTTTCACACCACAGCTAAGTATATGTCACCCCACTAAATTAAATATGCGATGGTTGATAAATATGGGAAATGGGCGATGTGTATCTAAAATATTATTCTAAAATGATTGATGAATTTGCAAAAAACTCTTGTGTGCGTAGCAACTCTGTGCATGTGGAAATATCTCTTAAGACTGAATACAGTCCAATATTAGCAGTAATAATAACTAATGTGCTGGATCCAGACTTCTGTCACTGCAGCATGTGTAGCTTCTTCACTGTTGCAAACAGCCCTTTTTCGAAAGGGCCTTTCTCTCCCAGCCAGTTCTGAACTGACTGTTCTTTCCATTGCTTTTGCCTTACAGCAGCAAAGCAATCGATCCCCAGAGCAGTGAAGACGGAGCTCCAAATGGTAAGTCTAAATTTTACCCCAACCCTTACCCTAATTCTTAACCCTCCCTTTCCATGACCCTAACCTTAACCCTCCCTTTCCATGACCCTAACCCACCCCTCCCTGCAGCCTAATCCTAAAACTGCCCTCCCTGCAGCCTAATCCTAAGACTCCCCTGCCCGTAGCTTAACCCTAAGACTCCTCCATTCCCCAGAGCGTAACCCTAAAAGTCTCTGGAAAGTGTTAAAAGATAGCATTCGCTATGGCAACTCCTCCTGTGTGGGAGAGGTGAGGCCACTCCCTTTATTCTTCTCGCTTCAAATAGGGACAGCTTGAAAAACTGGATACAGATGAGGGCAATTAGCACACCCTCACTGTACATTCAGCATACGTATCCCCTCCCACTTGCGTAATAGAGCACCAAACATTTCCAGTACAGTCAGGATCCAGAGGATGCAGATCCGCACATGCATGGTGACAAAATGCAGACATTTTCCCTATGTATCAGAAAACGCTCTTTTTACATTAGTCTGGATCTGGTCTCATAAGAATAATAATCATAATAATGAAGAGACATTTTTTTCAAATGTTACTTGTTACTTACACAGACATTGGCCCTGACGCAGATGTAATAGCAAATTCTGTACATAGCCTATGCAACAGAGGCTAGCATTCGGCATTTGAGATCCAAATTACCGCACACAGGAGAACAGGGCACTTCCCCTGCACATCTATGTGTGGATGGTTGATCCGTGCTATGCACCGTACCGGATTCCGCAAGCACTGGATTTTACATAAGGGCTTAAACCAGCCCGTACTGAATGATTTACATTCCTAATCACACCCACCATGTGCATCTCATTTGCAATTCCGGTGGCCCTGCTCCCAACAGAGGCTGAATTCCGCATGGAACTCAGCGCCGTGCGACCGCCTTCAGGTGCGGAAATATAGATACCTATTTTTTTTTTTTTGCTTGCATGATATTTATATTAACAGCACAATGGCCCTGATTTAGAGTTTTAAAATAAGAGAGGAAATTTACTCCTGGGCAAAACCAGTTGATTTCAGGGGGAGTCCAATTAATGTAATGCTATGTGTGCAGGGAGATACTGACCAGTTTCACTTTTACCAGGGGTGTAGGAACCGGGGGGGCAGAGGGGGCAGTTACCTGGGGGCAGTTACCTCCCCATGATTTTTGTTGGGGGGGGGCAACGACTGTGTTTTGCCCCCCCATGAACTTCTGCACAATGGTGAATGAGGATGAATGAAGTAAAAATGGGGATGAAGTGATAAAAGCTTTATTTGAACTTGTCAACTGTTGTCACTTCTGTTTAACAAAAATAAAGTTGTCTTCATGTTTGTTCTGTACATTTTCTTCTTGGAAATGCTTTTTTCTTTCTTTCTTAGAATCCCCAATCATTTTGCTATCACAGCTTGCAGTAAGAATAAGCAGATGTAGGAGACCGGGAAGCTGTACTTCCCATTGACTGTTCTTATAAGTTGAATGACAATGCAACTTCCCATTTACTGTTCTTATAAGTTGAACTACAATGCAAAAGAGAGAGTGAATAATTGTGGCCTGTGGACGGTTTAAAACATTAGTAGCAGTCTCATTGTTGCCAGATTGTCGGGTAGATAACGGTTGCCTTAAGAATCGTAAAGCCATGGTGTCACCCTGATCTATGTACAACAGGGGACTTACGCAAGTCATTTTCGTAAGTCCCCTGTCTTGGAACACCTGCGCATGTGCACGCCAGATGTTCCATCTACATACCTACTGGCGTATGTAACTAAGTTACGTATGTCAGTAAGTATGCAGAACGGGCTGACCCTTCATTTACTATGGCCATTTAAATGATAGGGCGGGGGAAGCCCCATTACGAATAGGTCGTATGGCCGCAGACCTAGTCGTAAAAATTAAGGTAGCTATCTGACACGTAATTGTCCAGATTTCCTACCGACATCGGGGAGTGCAGGGGGCGTGCACTTCCCGCTATGGCTGCGTAACTACGGACCCACGTGCGCATGTAAAGCGTGAAGGGGTCAGGATCTGGCTCATGGTGCTTGGAGCACCTCATGAAAAAGGGGCTTCAGTAGTCCTTAGCCTTTTGCCCCCCCATGAAAATTTTCCTTCCTACGCCCCTGACTTTTACACTGTTATTTTAAACTTGGGCCGGAAAAAACATCATCATCTCACACTATGGGCCGCATTCAGAGATCCATTTTTGGGGGGATTTGTGTGCGAATTTTTAGGAACGGGTGAACTGCGCAGAAGTCCATTAGACACGGACTTGGGAATCGCACTTGGGAACATATGTACGGAGGGGCGTGGTTGTAATCTGTCCGGAGAAGTATACGTGAAAGTGGGTGGATGGAGGCATTTGAATGACCATTTGAGGGCGCAGTTAATTAGATACGCACGTACAGAAGTATTATACGTATGAAAATGCACACTTAAAGATAAGGGTGCTCGAGGGACTCGTAAGTCCGTGTGAGGGGAGTGTAATGGGTGTTGCCTTGCAACATCCGTGCGTATAATTGCGAACCTTTCACTGACGGATCTCTGAATACTGCCCTATAATACTGTTTGCAATGAAATATGACTCCCCCTGAAATCAAATGGTTTTGTCCAGGTGTAACTTTCCTCTCCTATTTTGAAACTCTGAATCAGGGCTAATAAGTTTTGATATGCACCAGTAACATGAGTTTGCTAAATCCTAGCATATTAATCTCACTATAGACACACATTTTGTTTTGCATTGAATATCATACATATTTTACAGGACATTGGGGTAGATCCAAAACTCCACTTGCAATCTGTTTATTAGCGTAGCGTATTTACGCGTGCAGGCCTTCTATATACTCCCCTTGGCACTCCATTGCATGTACGTACTTTGTCCGCTTTATGCTTTCTAAACCCTACTTTAACTTTTGGCAGCGTAACCGCTCACGTCCGCACATGTACGTATAGCCAGCACGTAATTACAGTAGTCATACTGTACGATTTAAATGCAAACCCCCGCCTACATTTAATCGTACTTATGGCTAACGTAAAATTGGCACTCCCCCTCGAACGAATTTACGCAACTGATACGTGAAAGGCCCACACGCTCAGAGTTACGTTAGTTTTGTAGCGTATCATCTGGGGTGCACATGCTCAATACATAAAAAAACAAATTTATACGTCTCCGCCAGGTGTATATACGCACGGAAACGTTGTTCTGGATCTGCCCCATTGTATGTACTTTGAGTACCACACAGAGGGGTTCTCTTTGAGGGTAATTTCTGTATTTGTGCATATATTAACTTGAAAACATGCTACATCTTCTTAAATAATAATAATAATAATTTGTCATTGCTGTTGGTCACAATCATTACATATAATGAAGTACAATAACTTAATAATACAAACTTGTTACACTGGCCTCGATACAGATCTGAGCGTGCGCCAACTGGTGTGATGTTTCCTTGCAACTTTTCCCATTGGGCATGCGCAGAACTGTCATGTCTACGTCCTGGGGTACACTAAAACACCTGCTTGTATGGATTTACACTCAGATCTGGATGGGGGCCACTGTTTTCTCCATATGTACTGTAGTTAGGTGACCCGTCACCATACCATGGGCCTGATCCAGAGCTACGGTCGCCGTCGCTAGTACGGCGGCCGTAGCTATAATGCGCATGCGCCGGGCAGATGTTGCCCGGCGTCACTATGGAAACGCCCGATCGTAGTAGCGCCGTTGGGACGC